>JAYMTP010005706.1:0-13020 GCA_036897365.1 Geranium brycei | reverse complement strand
ATTTTGGAGTTCATGTGCCACATACACGATAAACTTTGGTTAGAGGGAGGGATAATAAAGTAATTTCATAGTTATTTTCAATTATTTATATGTTATATGCCCTTCAACTCTAGGGTTAGTTTATTATTCAAGTATGGGTAAAAATGTCATTTCATAATTATCCCAACAATTATATAAGATTGGAAATAATTAACCAAGGGGGCATTTTGGGTATTAAAAAAAGTTAACAGTTTCTGTCACAGATTGAACTTAAGTGTAACGTTTTTAAACTTGGGGGACTGAGAAAAAAAATTTCAAACTGGGGAGACTGATCCTGAAATGAGGTTTCAATGGGTGTACTGATATGTAATTACTCCTAATAAATATTACATATAAATATAAAATTATTTTTTTGATACAAAACGAGTTTTGCCCGAGTTTCGAGTTTTTCTCATTTTTCGGCGAGTCGAGTTTTGCCCCATAACCTTGATCATATTCATCGAGAAAGGTGTTAATTTGTATTTGTGCAACAATAAGAGTTTATAGAAAGACTATTTTATTCGACTATACACAAAAAGTGTCAAATTTTGAATATATCCGTATTGTGAGTTTTTGTTGCTACCTCGCCAACCCATCTTTATATTTGAAATGTTGCTTTCACGAAGGAACTGCAAATGATATGTGAAATGGACCACCACTAATCTAATCCAGAAAATATGAGACTGAAACCGGAACAGCTTAACACTACATGTCAATGTATGGACTTGCAAAATAGTAGAGCTCCGAATTTAGAGAACCATTCCCAAGAAAAATCGACAGTGAACGCAAAACCTGACAACTGAAAACAATCCAGAAACGCCGTTGTAGGCCACATTTAAATGGTCTTAAGAAAAATGAAAACGATTTTAATGTAACTTTCCCTCTGTGCATCAACGACATCTTACTAACTCTCTTCAGGATATCAAATAACTACTCTTTAAAATCATAATCACTTGGTAAATTCTTGTATATATATGGCATGTTAACGTTGCACAACCAATTCCCACCAAAATGTGCTCTAAAAGCATGAATCAGTAGCCTGATTAACATCTCAAACTCCCATTGGAACGATTTCTACAGAGAACATTGTAGAAGCATATGCCATATTTTTCCTGAAAATAGAAAGTCTTTCTACACAGACAAGAAGGTAATCCGCTTAAGCTTCAGCTGAAATGCGAAAGAGCCTTCTTGGTTGCAATTCACATCAACATCAATATCAGAAGCTTCACAGACCATACATACCATGCCAGTTAATTAACCTCGTTTTACAGGCCTCTGAACATAAGATTTGTTAGGATCCTCGGTCTTCAACTTGGGGGGACGAAGCTCTCCCTTTTTGCCCTGTATATCAATCAGATTAACATTAATAAGATCAGGCCGCTCGCTCTCATTCCCCTTTCTTGAGCTCCCATAAAAACAAATATGTAATTGTAAGTTATCTCACCTTCTTTCCAGTCTTCATGAAATCTCTCCAGCTTGAGACCTGTCCAAAGAACAATGATTTCATCACAATGGATTTACTTAACCGAATTAATTCAACGATAACCAAACTTAATATCAGATAAAAAAACACCTGACCATCACCACCAATTAAGTTGTTATGGTCCCGTTTATGGATCGGGTTATGGTTCAGATGATGATAGGGAGCTCGATTTACGAGAGAGCTCTAATCTCAATTTAGCATTCGTCAGAGAACACAAGATCTCAAAGGAAACAATTTACTATTAATTTTCTCAATGCTTTATGCATAGAACCTGCAGGTATTTTAGCCTACTTGAATCCTAATCCCAACTAACAAACTGATACAAATACTAAAATGACTCTAACCCAAACTAATCACAATCTCAAACTAATACCAATATTGAAAGGTTTCAAATATAGTTTGTCTAATAGGAATAGGATTCCTATCATAAGTGCATGGGAAGACCGAGCAATTCCTACCAAATCAGCAAATCTCACTAGAAACCCTATTAATACCTATGATACACACTTTGGAGCTCCTGAGAAAACAAATAGCTTGTCCTTGGGAAGCCCAAATCCAATAATTGCCTAATACGAATATTTGATAGTTTTATATGAACTCAAATGCACTCTAAAATCATGATTACCAGTTTTAAGTAAAGGCCATAGCTTGAGAAAATTAATGTATACCTCCAAAAGGGACTACGTACAGTGTTGTTAGATGAATCCTAGTCATACAACAACTTGAAAATGTAACACGTTATCGTAATTAAGATCTCCAGGCCATAACCACAAATCCTGCAGGAAAAAGTCACCCAATCTTCTGGTTTCAGACCCAATGAGCACACATCACAACCAAAGTATATCAGAGCAGATACCGTGGGAGGGCTATGGTTGGACGAAATGGCAGAGACCTCATGTAATAAGCATGAGGTCGCTGGTTCGAATCCCCATGCCGGCGGTTTTGCTATCTAAATTATTGCTGATCAAAAAAATATCTATCAGAGAAGATATGTAAAGATAGAAAGAAACCCTCTTTTCTCTTGTTCCTTCCCATTGCTCCTCATGCTCACGCTTTCTCTTCCACGTTTCCTTTTGTTCTTCTTCATCCTTCTTCAATCTACCTTCTTCTTCGGATATCTACGACAAGGCCGAAAGTTCATGAAGATAATGCTTTATAACAAGAATCGAATGAAGTCAGCAAAAATGACCAAGTTTCGCATATACCCGCATCTGCATTTTCCTTCTCCTCCATTCTTGGTCTGTTAGTATCTCTCGAACCTTCATCTTCAATTCCTGCTGGAACTCCTCTGACCTTTCATGTTGTTGCTCATATTTTCCCTGCATCGTACCAGAGAAGGATATACCATAAGCAACTCATCCAGGGAACATTTTTCTATGCAAACTTCAATTATAACAAACAAACATATTAATTTATTTTTAATCACCATAGTTTCCTTGGGCGATGGATGAGAAAACCAGAACTAGTAAAATATAGTTTACATTATTCAGTTTGGGTATTAAAGATAAAAATTACTTGATTAGAGAGAACCCTCAAATTTTCATTCAGGTTTATCAGGAAGGAGAGCCAAATATATCACACACAAGGTAAGACTTCACACCTCATCAACCAATGACTTCAATTTAGAAGCTGTGTCTTTCTTCAACTGCTTCTTCCTCTTTGCTCTAAGTTCATCTGCAGTAAATTTATTAACAAATCAGAAGCTCATTACATCAAAATTTGCAAATGGTACAAAATCAGAGTTAAGAATGGAAGAAAAATGTTGCTGGCATATAGCAACACCACATTATTTAGAAAAATAGATCACTTCATACATAGCATATAAAAGAAAATAGTAGTCCCACCGTTTCTTAATAAGTGTCATCTTCCTATAAAAAAATTGTTCTCTAACAAGTGTCTACTTTCCTTTTCAGCAAGATAGTTATGCATGAATTACCATTAATACCCCTGAGATAAGCTAATTCCCTTAAGTTGTCATAGCCTATAATAAGGGTATATGGGAGAAAGTCCAACACTAAATAACTTATCCTAATTGTTTAAGAATGAAAAAATTAACACTTACTTTAAATAGAGAGTAATCATCATACAAAAGGTTTAAAGTTAGTTACTACTGGACGGCTAGTAGACCTGATCTGCTACAGTATCAATCAATGCTCAAGAAAAGAGCACATGCAGAGGAATCACAAAGAAACTTTAATCAAGAAAATCACTGTTCTATAAATTACAATTTACAACACATAAGAGAAATCTCCATACAAGTCATTTAAGCACTGACCTTTCGCATAACTAATCTGACTAATAAGGTAATCTCTCTCTTGTTGATCAAGTAATAGTTGTTGGGCTTTTGCTAGTGCTGTTCAAAAGTAAAAAAACCACAGTGCATTAGAGAACAAAATACATTTGAAAATGCAAGTTAATTACAATACTAGACTCAAGGTTGGCAGTGATATTCCTTCTTCATTTACAAGATGACATTGACAAGATTAGAATATCAAAACCATAAACCACAGGATCAGACATTCCCTTCTAGAAAGTAGGTCATCAAGGATGACTCAGCATGATGTCACAATTAGCATGCAAATATGACGTCCAAAAATCCTACGTGATCCAAAATGAACTTAACCCATCTTCTAAATGAACAACCTCGAAGAAGATCTTTCTGATTCTCAACAAATGTCCATCAAGAACTATCTGTTATTCTTGGTTATCTTCTAAGAGATGTACCAAGCTCAACACTTTTTTTGTTCATTTGAACTATTAAATGCCACCGTATATCCTGGCAAATCATAACATCTTAGCTCCCCATAATCTCAAGAATCCTTTCCCTCACCCATTACTCTCCGACATCATGTCATAAAAAATATGCCAACAAAGGAACATAATGGCATGCTTTCTTTAAAATTAAACATTTGATGTGAATATGTTGCATATTTATATAGCACAAAAATATATACCTCCAAATGCCTCCTTTGCTTGTGGATGCTTGCATTTATCAGGGTGAACCAGCAAAGATAACTTCAAGTATTTAACAGAAAATATGTCAATAAATGGCAGATTTATAATACAAGAAACAATTAACATTTTCAATCGAACTGAAAAGAGGATTACCTTGCGATATTGCCTTTTCACATCCTCTGGAGCAGAATCAAATGGTAGGTTCAAATGTTCAAAGGGATTCAACTTGAAGCATGAAAGGATCCTGTAATGTTTAGAGAATTTTCCAAATGGGCAGAAGATTATAAAGTGCAAACATAGTGCAATAATACATACTGAAAATAACAAAATAGGTAATTATGAATGCAAGTATTTTCAAGGAAATAAAACAATTAAAGTTGGGAGATATAACATCACAACAAAAAAGCATCAGCAATCAGAAACATCTGGCAAGATTTAGAAATTTCTCCAAACAGGGCACTGTTTTTAAAAGCCCGAGGTATGAGCAAAATGTTCCTCAAGATTGTGGAGGCGAGAGTCAGTACGATTCATGTGAGGCCCTTGAGTCATCCACCAGCCTCGGTCAATTTTTCTGTTATTTTTGCTCTGTGAGCCCGTGACAGATAATTTCAGTTAAAAGTTCTTCATTTTAGCCTATTAAGTTGGGACAATTATGACGGAGACTCTTCATCTTTAATATTCTAAATTTAAGAGGCCAAAACTAATTTTTTCTCTAGTAAATTCAGAATTTGAAGATGAGGACCCATCATTCTAGGGTATCGACCTACAAACTTAGAAGACCAAACATCCAAGAAGAAAGGATGGACAACTAACCCATCAAAGATCCTTCAAGCAAAAACAAGGTTCAGTTTAATATCTCATTGCCTCCCATTTACACGAACTCAAGCACAAGGACATTGGATTCCAATATTGTAATGCATCAGCGGGCATCCTATCTTATGCTCCAGGATGATTAAATTGTGCCCTAATGAAGGTTTTATAAGATGGTTTCGTCGCAGCCTCATATCCTATTGAGACGGGTATTAAGTGGATAAGTATAGTGTCTTTGGCATTTTGAGGCAGTACTCAATCATACATTGCTTTCATTGAAACACATACCAAGGAAAATTTAGAACACTTGACTCCCAAATTCGCACGAAAACCCACATTCACCAAAACCCTTTGTCTAGCTTATTCACTGTCCCACCCTTTCCCTCCATCAAAAACCCTAAATTAATCAGTAATCACAAGGGAAAAAGGAATGCACCATGTCAATCCCTAGCTTGTACCCTAACAACCAATCCCACAGCTTTACCTCTCTAAATTCAAACATGCATGCTTACAAATTATCCATGGAATGAGATTTCCCAACGAAAACAAGCTTCAGCTCAATTCAAACACTGAAAAAGAAACACCTTAATCACGAGGAAATGAAACAACACCACAAAAACCCTAACCGTCAGGAATCAAAATCAGGACGAAACTAGTGATAGATTCATAGAAACATGTGAATCGAGTTTCGAAGAAGAAAATGACCTGACGACTTCGTTATCTCTCTCCACTTCGCTGACTTCGGCGAAGAAGCTCTTTAGAAGCAAATCGTCCTCAGCTGAAGTCGCTGTCTCTCCCATCGCACCTTCTTCTTCCAAATGAACCGATTCTTCTGAGTTTTCTGGTTTCGACCATCCCTCACACTCGGACGAGTTAACTCGTTATTATCGGGCTTAGGCTTAAGCTTGCACTGGGCTTGTTTTGGGCCCAATAACGTCGGTGGGCTGTACACAAGCCCACATATCGCTTTGGTAACCGGAATGTGTGATTGAGGCGGGCCGTGAACGTACTTCTCATATTTTGGATATGATTTTTTTATATTTTTGTTAACCCAATACTTTTAGACCTTATAAATGAAGATTGAGAATTTAAAATGAACCACGTGTCTAAAATTAATCGGATTCTTATTCGGTTTGAATTTTTATTAATTCTAATTTTATAAACCGAACTGATAGAGTTTCAGTTTTGTTTATAAGCGAATCAACTCAATTTTTTTTGATTCAATTACTTTTTATTTGAGCATCCCAAATAGAGGATATCCACGTTCTTTGAAATCTTTATAAATATTTTTTATAATTAAAAAAAGTATTACTATTAATAAAAAATTACTTTTGTGTAACATGTTAAATCATGACTTAATTTAAAACTTAAATTTATAAGCTGAAGTTTCGATCAAGACGAGTAATAACAAATACCTAAAACTACAACATGATATTGTGTTGGTAGGGGTGGTAAAGATATTTACAAGCCTTTAAAAGTTCTGATTTCTATTTCATAGTGTTATTTAGCATGTCGTTGTATTTATACTTTAATAAAAAGAAGATAGAACAATTACACATGATATAGAATTTGAGAACATAAAAAGTTAGACATAGATATGCATAATTACACATGAAAAATTATAATATAATTAAGATTTTCACGTTTTAGAACACATCAATTTTATTTCAACCATATGACGCCAAGTGACATATACATGTTTTACGCTGCATGTTATTATTTATTATCAAATTGCAGACAAATTCTTCAATTCGACTATTCTAATTTTCTTTCATTCTTTGTTTTTGAATGTGACCAAAGAAAAATGCATTTTCCTTTTACTTTTTTTACATCTATCTTTGGGTTGCAATATTATGTCTCCCATCACATGATCATCATTTTATTGAAACCATGTTTTTCAATTTAATTTCAAGACGAGGTGATTAACATGGATTTTCCGTAGGGTGAGGTTTTCTACAAGACCAAACCAATGTTGTATTCCAATATACTCTTATGGAGCACTTATAAGCACCAATACAAACACCACAAGGGGCAATATAAACATCACGAGGGCTCGTTCTTCGGTCCAACTCACCCAGAATTTACACGACTTTATACGCAATTATGCTCAGACTCACATGATTTCGGACTGAGTGATGCACATACCATACATTCCCAACACGGGAAACTAACTAACCGCTACCCGCACTAAACCTGAAACAACACAAACAAACCCAAGAGGGCGAACATACAAACAACTCGGAACAAAAAGGACTATAAAAATCGACGTTCAAACCGTCCTCCACCGCGAAAAAACAACCGACACCGGAAAACCTTGGCCGCTGGCAAGACCACCAACTAATCGAGGAAAAGGCCGGCGACGGGCCTGTTGTTCCCGGCGAGTCTCCACCGCTCCAAACCACCTCGGAGTCCGAACCATCGCCAAAGAGAACGGAGACAGGGACACAAGCTCCACACCGCCGCTGCAACCCTCCGGCCACCACCACCGCGCACCACCACGATTTCGATTGAGCTTGGAAACGAAACACTGACGAGAAGGTAAAACTAGAAAGAGGGTAATAAGGAATGTCGCCAGAAGAGCAAAATCTGAGGTGGCCGCTCCTCCGTCCACGGCGAGAAATGGAAAGATATGGTTTTGAAGTTAGACGAGAGAGGAGTTGAAAAGTCGTTTCAGTTGGAGTTTGTGATCAAAGTATTGGTTTCCATAAGGTGAGGTTAAGGGAATTCATAGGCGCTCAAAAATAACTGAACCAATTAAATCAACTCAAAAAATAATCAAACCAAATTTTTATTAATTCAATTTCAATTTACAAATTAAAAATCGATTTTAAAAATTGATCGACTTTAACACATGACTCGTTTTATTATTATGAAATGAAGGCTCGTTGCTAGAACTCTCCGGCTAGTGGCATGGCCACAAGGACTATCAACCACGTGGCGAATCCTAATTGGCTGCATGTTGTAGCAAAGGTGGAGAAATAAAGAAATATTGGTGACATATTCTCCCATAATTTATGTTCAATCGTTTCATTTTCAAAACTTCATTTTCCCTCTCTTTCAGTGACCACTTTCTATTTATTTATATACAAAACAATGGTATATTTGTTTAACTGCCACCATACCGATAACGATTCGATCCAATCTGTATTATATGGGAAGCTATCATAGCAACCCAATCCTCTTCTTGTTTCTTTTTTTATACATCATTTATGTGTTAATAGATTACACTCAAGAGTACTTATATTTTGTAAAACTATATACATGGAATAATCAAATATGACATTCACTTGTGAGGTTACAGGTGAAAAACAATCAAATATGATACTGTGTTAAAATATTTGATCCATTTATCAACTAAAGTAAATAGGTAACAAGGGCCTGAACTAATTTATCATCGAGTGGTGAATGAAAAGATGTATTTGAATACAAATATGGTCAGAAGTCCAAATTTCTACCAGTCGTTGAATCGTTGAAGATTTGATGAGATTTGTCCCAGCGCGTAACACGTGATAATGAAGTTTTACCGCAGTCATTTTCATGGTTCTATCGAATTTTTCCTCTGATACTATGTAAAAGGGCTTAATCCTTAATTGTTTTTCATGAATGATATATACAGCAAAGATCTCTATATATACAATACGATGTGAGAGTCAATTAGGAAATCAATAATAAGTATTAAATACGTATAGTCAACTATGTATGAATATGGAGATGAGGTAATTAAGAAAATATTATTTGTCATAATTTTTATAATTTCCTTCCGTCAATAACCGGGTCCATATATTTCTACTAATTCGCATTCACGTTCTAACATTTTCTATCGGATGTGTTGTGTTTCTACCAGTACACACACAAGTTCTATCAGTTCGGACGACTTGTATTTGATCTGTTCTCGATGAATGAATATCCTAATTTTGATTGATTACTCCTACATATTGACTACAAATAATTATATATGTTGGTATGGTGGGAATAGTGCTCCACATTATATATGTTTGACAAATAGTGCAAAGTGGCTAAATTAATAAATGTATCAACTTAGTGCGAGTATGTCAACTTGAACTTGGATCGTACAAATATATTTTTATGGACAAACTCAAATCTAACAATATCATTGTTAAATGGAAGGATTACTACCTGACACGGATTTCTAGTTTGCTCGAGTCTGAAATTAATTTTTGATTTATCGAGATAGATCATTAACTTTTAAATCAATAATTTCAGTGAAAATTAGGCAAGAGAAATCGTGGCAATCCGAATTAGAGCATGTCAAAAAAAATTTCCCAATCGAGCTCGAGTTTAACTATTGAATATTTTGAGTCTAAGTCGGCACTACATCATTTTGACAAAAAGGAGCAAACATAAAAATAGTGCAATGCTCTTAAAATTTAAAAAGAAATGAATTATGAAAAAGTTATATTTGAATCGGCTTATTTTTTAATACCGAAAGTACCTTAATCACAACAGTAGTATAAAAGGTTAAAATTTTAATGTGGGCGACGTCATCTTTCTCGTATAAATTTGGAATTTCTCTCTAACGAGACTAGTGAAACGATTGCGTCAGAACACTATTTGAGTGACCGAATACTCATTAGTGTTAAATCTTCTTCATGCATATAAAGAATCATGACCGTCTCTCAAATGAAATAGAGTATAGGCTCGTTGGCGATGATGTGAGGGAGACTGTATCACTAATCGGTAAGGCAGAGGAGCCTAGAGATAGTGTCGTCGAGCATGGGTAACTCGACCAATAATTTTTTGAGTCACTTATAGAATTTTCTTTGTTTATGTGCCCCGTATGTATCGCAAGACTTGCACTAATTCGTTGTGGTAACAAGAAATGACTGAAAAACTAGATACTCTTGATAAGATCCATACTCGGGAACTTGTGCACCATTAGGAGGAAAATCGGCACTTAGCTGCAAATGAGTTTACAAATTTAGAACAAGGACGAAGGGATTTGTGGCACTAGGTTTTAGATAAGAATACGATATATCGATTATGAGGAGAAATTTGTTCCGATTGTTAGACTTCCGTTTGTCTTTACTCTATTAACAGTTGCAAGGTAGAAAAAAAATGTAAGTTTTTTTATCTTTGTTTTTATATCCATATCAATTGCAAGAATGAAATGAAAACTAGGTAATAAGTAACAATCTCTCCCATTATTGTATGTAGTTTCTTTTATTTGGCAACACAAGTACCCTCTAAAGAGTATGGAAGTGGAAAAAACAAGAAGAGAGAAAAACAAGTAAACACTCTACATTACATAGTATCGCTTAAAGTATTATGATAAAATCGACCGATATTTAACCGGGCGATCAATGCTAATGATCAAGACGTGGCTATGCAATACGGTTTTCGGAAAAGTGACCTCCGATGCTCCTTGCAACCCTTCACCATATAATCCTCTTGATTGTAATGATTATTTGTAATGATCATCGATGCGTTGTTTTTGGATATTATGTACTTACTCCCACCGATCTTTTCCATGGCTTGTGATGTTGTGGGCTTCGCCCTCCAACAATAGTGGTAGGCATTGAGTGAGAAGGGATTCTGATTTCTTGCTTGATTTGCCAGAATCTCAACATTGAATCTCGGTGGCCCGGACTCGAATTTGACCACTGGGTTGAAGTCGTGGGCCCATGTTGGGCCCACCTTCAGAGCCAACATGTGGACCTCGTCTTTGACCCGTTGACTCTCGTCCTCGTTGACTTTCTCTTCCATGAGGAGAGTGAGGACCAGACGGCCGTCGTGTCGTTTTGCTTTGAAGTTGTTGTGTCCCGACGCCACGGACACGGCTTCCAGGACTAGCCGCCCGTTCTCGCGGCGGGGCTTCACGCGCAGCGACGGCCCGTCGCCGCGGGAAGGGAGCGGGGGAGGGAAGGAAGGTGGTGTAGCCAATTTTTTAGCGGCAGGGGGAAAATCGTAATTTACCTCCCGGGCAATTTTTTGTTGTTTTTCTTCCTCCTCAGAGTTGCCGGAGAAGCCGTCGGAGCCGGTTTCGGACCCGAGGCTCTCGGTGCAGACCTCGAGGCTCTTCTTGCTCAGGTTGCTCGCCGATCTCTTGACCAGAGGGTGAACGTACGTAGCAGAAGGGTCGTGTTTTGCGTTTTGGGACACAATTGAGCTCCAAATGTCTTCGGAGGAAGCGACCCTCTTGATGGGGGAGAAGCCGTTCTCGGAGAGCCATTTCTTGGACGACATGTCGGCCGACAGAGTTCGACGCAACGAGGTAGCAGATTTGCAGGTGGCTCTTTCGCTGTCGGAACAGAGGATCGAGACAATCCCCTGTTTCTTGGGAGTGTCGTCCATCAAACCCATCAAAGAAGCCGCCGCCATATGATTTCAGTTGATGATGATGAAGATGAAGATAAGATTGGTTCTATCAGCAACTGCATAAAATTGAACGACCATGTTTAGCTAAAAAATAAATAAAATAATAAGCCATATATGCTTAGAGGTAAAATTTTAAGTAACAAATGTTAAATATGTGGAGTCGGAATTCATAATTAAATGCTGAATCTTGTTGATTGAGGGTTTATTTTTTTATTGTATTTTGTGAATTTTTACTCATTTTTTGATGTATTTAGATGATGATTTCTAAATGGGTTTGGAAATGTTATATGAAAAGGAGAATGACAATGATGGACAGTCGAGAAGGTTTCATGTGTATAATAAATGAGCGATTTCGGATTGTCTGAATATATGCAGTTTATATCTGGTACTCGAAACAGAATTCTTCAAATTGTCTCCAATAAAACCGAATTTAACCCAAACATAATGAGTCGAACTCTACAGATTTAGTGCGGTTCAATTCCAAGGGTTCGATTCAATTTTAGTTATAACAAACTCATTATCAGGTTGAGAGTAAAGAGTGATATTTATCTTTATATTTTTAAGGTGAGTTTATATTCTAAAAGCAGACGGGAGTAAATAACAAAATATTGAAAATTCAATGGGAAAGTAGCTAAGCTAATCAATTACCTTAAGAGCATCCACTAATGATCTGTTGAGAGAACAAAGGGGGCAAGAAATGATAGTAACAAAATGTTGTTTTGTTGAGGCAGTGTATATGGATGTGGGTGGAGATGGGAATGGAAGGAGGGGATGGTTGGGTATTTGTAGGGGGCATAAAGGAGGGCTATGGAATTGTGTTCTGTGGGACCCACAAATACAACACCAAGGACCTCAAATTTGGTTTCAACTTGTACCCTCCTCACCAGAGAAGTGGATGACTGATGAAGATTATGGCTTTGGTTCTTGTTTCTTTCCAAATTTTATTATATGGGAGAAATATTATTGGCTTGCTTGCTGGGGCGGATTCAAAAAAAATTGTAAGGGGGAACAAAATTTCATACTAAAAATTTAATGTTGTAAAAATCCCCGACTTGTCCAACAAATTCCTCATTAATCCCCGACTTGTCCCCGATTAATCCTCTATAATTTTTAATTAATTCTTTAATGCAGTTATTTTTCGATTAATCCCCGGTTAGTCCCCAAAATGTATTCTCTGCTCGACTAGCATCTAGTAATTTTTACAACATTATAAAATTTTAATTTACTTAATAATATAATTAATTTTAATATAAAATAATTATTAAATGCATATAACAAAAATTGATTTGAACTTTATTATTTATATTTAAGTTGAGTTCGAATTTAACTTGTATATATAAGAAGAGATGATCTGGGCATCGAGGAATATGGAAGAGAAGCGGCAAGACTAAACGATCTTCTGCTGGCAAAAGAAATCC
>JAYMTP010005705.1:0-13021 GCA_036897365.1 Geranium brycei | reverse complement strand
CATAAAGATCGTTTTTGTTCTCGGGATTCCATGGTTAAATTTATGTCCGCTGCATGAAATTAACTCGTTGGAACCCAAGGAATCTTTCAAAATACACACCAACCAGTCGTAGAACGTCGAGTGTCCGCACAACTAGCCCAATCTGCATCACTATATGCCGAAAGTTGGAGTGAGGTGTTGGAGGGAAAATAAATTCCCTTAGTGACAGTACCCAACAGGTAGCGCAGAATACGACGCACAACGGCCAAATGTAGGTGTCAAGGAGACTGAAAAAACTGACTAACTTGTTGAACCACAAAGGACAAATATGACCGGCTAATCGTGAGATAGACCAAGCTACCCACCAATTGACGATGCACAGTCGGGTCAGGGAGGAGATCACCTTCCTCTTTGCGTAATTTGACGTTCAACTCCATTGGGGTGTCAACCGGTGAACTACCACGAATACCTGACGAGTCAAGTAGATCGTTGGCATAATTCGCTTGACTTAGAAAAATTCCTGTTGAGCTTGTGTGAACCTCTATACCCAGAAAGTTTGTGAGAGACCCAAGATCCTTCATATGAAACGAGTTATGGAGATGAAGCTTTAACTGGGCAATCAATTCGGTATTTGTACCTGTGATAACAATGTCATCCACATATACCAGAATGATGAATGTCGAAGAAACATAGAGGTGTCATGCTTGCTTGGTTGGAAGGAGAAGTTTTGTAATGCAGAACGAAATTTCTCATACCATGCACGGGGAGCCTGTTTCAATCCATAGAGAGATCGTCGGAGTTGGCAGACCTTAGAGGTCGAGGTAGGAAATAATCCTTGTGGTGCCCTCATGTATGTGGTCTCCCTCAAATCCCCATGCAAGAATGCGTTTTTGACATCCATTTGACTCAAAATCCATCCTTGGGAAGCAACAATGGCCAAAACGGTCCGAATCGTAGTCATCTTTGCCACAGGAGAAAATGTCTCCTCATAGTTGACCTCGTACTCCTGTTTGTTACCTAAGGTTACTAATCTAGCCTTGTACCGCTCAATGCTCCCATCAGCTCAAACTTTAACTGAGTATACCCATTTACAGCCGAGTGGGGTAACACCAGGAGGACACGTGACAATGTCCCAAGTGTGGTTCAATTCGAGTGCTCTTAGTTCCTCTTGCATAGTCTGAGTCCAACAATCAAGTTGGGCCACCTTGGAATACCCTGAGGGAATCTCAACAGAGGATAAGGTAGTAGCAAGAGCAGATGTTATTTATATGCAGATGTTGTTGGCTGCTTAACTACTGTAGGTGATATGTAGGTTCTTCCAAGTGGTTCCAAGAAACACAACTTAGAGCTTATATCCGATTAGTATGTCACATATTTCCGTAAAACAATAATTCTCATATTTGTATTCATTACAACGATACTATAATGCTATTAATTTATTTATATCTTGTAGTTCTGTCACGATTAAAGCAACATTATAGGGTAAAATTGGGCATCAATTTATCGATCAGTATGCCATCGATAAAAAGTCGGAGTCAATCATTGTTGTGCTTACCTCAATGAAAGTCACTCAATACCAAGGTATGTTATGTGACAATATTAGTCAATACAAACTATAAATAACATGATTAATTTTTATTCTGTACTATTGTAGGAGTTATAAATTTCTGGACAACTGGAGCAACACACATTTATGTCAATCTCAAGCATGGATATATTAGCTCTTTGATAGAGCGCTTTGCAGCAACCTCCCCAACAGTAAAACTATTGAACCAACCCACTGTTGTCCATAAGACTATTGAGAAAGAATGTTTGAAAAAAAATCGCATGACAATCGAACAACTCTTGAGCGGGGGATGGCATAGGGAAGAAGAGGTGTGTTTAAAATTTCTTTGTATTATCCCTTGCAAAAAATGTTTATACCGTCACTAATTATTATCTTTATGTTACAGGGGTACAAGATTACGATTGTTGGCACCATTGAAACGATTTCCAATAAAAATGGGTGGTTTTTTATTGGTTGCAAAGCGTGTATGAAAAAAGTCGTGTCGAGTGATGGTTCTTATACATGCAGTTCGTGTGACATCAAGTCATCTACCCCAGTGATGTAGTAAGTATAGTCATCACTGTAATAGATTTAATTGAGTTCAACCTTTTATATTCTATATTGACTTTTGCATTTGATTTTGAACTATTGTTTTAGCTACAAGGTTCGCTTGGAGGTGCGTGAGGAAACACAAGTAGCCTTATTTGTTATGCTTAACAAAGTTTCCGAGCGTTTAATTGACTCTTCACCAATGAAATTGTTCAACAAGGCACCTGCGGATTTCGCTGAAATTCCCAGAGAGGTTCTCGAACTTCGTGGCCGCGGATATACTTTCAAGATTCAGTTGAATACATTCAATTTGAAAGAAGGCAAGGATGTCTTCACGATCAAGGATGTTTACACTCCAATAAATAAATTGGAGGAAAATTTCAAAGCAACCCACAACCTGAAGGTAATCCAGAATTTTGAAAATAAACATTATATAGATATTTTCAATTCACATTCTTAATCATTGATGAATTATGATTTGTTTTATAGGTTTTGGATAATTCAAAGAGCTATGTTGCTGATGATGATAATGAAAGTTATTACCCTGAGGTCGTTGTTGTACATGAAACAAAAGGACTATCATTGACGTAGATAATGATGAAGATGTGGCTACGACTTTGAAAAAGAAGTTCAATGCGAAAGAAAATACGTCCTCTACCCTAAATTTAAATATTTAGATATTGGCTTTGAATTTCAATTTAAATATTTAGTGGTTAGGTTGGAATTTGAATTTAGTATCTATTTTACATTTAGAGTTTTGGCTTGCATTGTCATCAATATTAAAACTATAGATAATTGAATATGATTTCGTACATTTGAAGTTATTATTATTATTGTTGTTGTTGTTGTTTCAAAGAAAAAAGCAGTAACCATTTAAAACGATGTAGCCTTAATTTTCTGCCATGTAACCTATTACAAATATAAAGTTGTATTCCAATTTAGAGTTTCTTTATGATTTTTTCAAAGACAAAAAAACGAGAATGAAATGATGCTCTAAGAGTATGAAACTATGTTACCTGTAGCAAGAACAAAAACCAATCCCAAACGATGCCACGACCTTTGCAGGACCTCCTACTATTGCTGCAAGAGTCCTCGACATTTGGTACAAGATCTGCTTAAGTTTTCAATAAGGTACTAAAGAAAAAGAACTACACATTGACCCTAAAATACAAAGAATACCGTAAAATGATTTATGCATCTCAAGTCTAAATGAAATGATAATTACAGGTATCAAAGACAACACACAAAATATATTCCCTAAAATCAACACAACAATGGGCTATGTCTGTGGCTTGGCATGAAAAACAAACTTTTACTCTTTAACTCTTTAACTACTCAATCATAAATCAGACACCACCCTTTTACTCTTTTCATGTCAGACAATATCAAAACTCGAACAGTGTCAAGAATAATTCAATTCAAGTTTGAAGATGACATTCTCAAAGCTTGGACTGTGAGAGATGGAGAAAATTTCACATGCTAATTCTGGACCGTGAGAATCAAAATAAATATTTGTGGAAATTCTGGAAAAAAAAACATATCAGTGGAATTACGAAGAACCGGCAAGATCCATGTTATCCATGACTTCTATATACCGACTATATAAAACATTAAAAGAAAGTACTTAAAAACTCTATAGATGAGTAAGATAAATCGGAGGTAACTAAAGCTAACTTCACTACACTGATTTGCATGTACATGTGCAAAAAACATTTTAAAACAATCTCTTGAGCTTGAGGAAGAGCAACTCAACTTTGTGCCTGATTTACGTAAGTAAACATGATTGTGTGTCAGGCAATATGCAAAAATAGACCAAACTTCATCAAATCCAAGTAATTTCAGTGAAATATGAAAAAAATCAACCAGAAAAAATATAAACCCAACAAAATCAAATCATGGCCACAAACCTCCTTGCATGTTCATCCTCCTTACCTCCGTCTCCGGCGATTCTAAACCATTACACAAAACACCTACGGATCAAACAGGGTTTTCAAATTTACAGTGACAAATGTAAGAAGATTTCGCAATTAAACTCACGAAGCGAGATGCGTAAATCCGACATGCAAAAATCCCTAAGCATGCACACTGGAAAGGGGAAAACTTAATTGAGTAAACAATAAAAAATTGGGAGCAAGAAAGGAAAAAACCTTGCATCGCCAATCGGTGACGACCATCGGGGACACCGTCGGTGGAGCTGATGTCGAGCGAGAGGACCTCAGAGGCGGCCAGGAGTGATGGTGAGATTTCCCTGCTCACTGAATCCTTTTCCCAATGACAGTAGCCTTACAAAGAAGATGGTCAAATGCATATACACACAACAAGACCAAGCCCAAGCATGCCCATCCAATTCTTTTATTCCTCTTAGGCCTATTATTCCAATTGTTTGATCAATTTCGTCACCATTTCTACACCCACCTTAAAATGACATCGAATCAACCTAAAGTAACCCAAATTGAAGATAAAAAACAAAACCGCTCAAATCTACATACCTGAACAGCCTTGGGAGCGTACATGAAGAGAACTTCCCGAAAATGGTTCTTCTCGGCGGAGATTCCGACAAAGGTTACAGAAGCGGCGGACTTATCAGAATATCCGCCATCATTGCCGGAGAACCAAGAGGTCGTTGCCAAAGGCGATTGAGAAGAAGAAGACGATGAGTGTTTCATCTCCGACTTTAGTGGGTCCGTTCAAACGACACCGTTCCGAGAATTGTGGATTTGGTTGCTTCTACTTCATCTCCTACAGGTATCACTTTTCCTTTATTAATTATGAAATAAATTTTGTTTCCTGGAAAATCAGAATTTTGGAGCGAGAAAGTGAGGCCCATAAAGAGAGTGTTTACTTATCTCTCAACGGTGTCAATAAACCTTATTTCAATCTTCTTTCTCGTCCATTTTATTAAAATTAAAATTTAATTGAATATTTTATTTATTTCTCTGACCCCTTTACATTTTTATATTTTCCTAGTGAACCAAACTTTCCTTTTTTCCAGTATGGTTCTAACCATGTTCTCTTATTTAAATGCCCTTGGTTTACGAGATAATTGTGCATCGCCGCTTCATAGTCTTTGACGGATTTTTCCTCATGTTTTTGGCAAATGACCACATTTTCGTGTGGAGTTAATTTTCTACCGTCAATTTCCTTACTTTACCATATCCTATAAATAATGCCGACTTTAATATGCATTCATAACATTAGAAATAAAATTACAATGGTGCGATTTCTTTAGCTACAATGGGATCCCATTAATAATAACTAAATATTTTTATCTTCTTCCTATTAGTAATATAACTTATAGTCATAGGAGGACTCCATATTGTTTTCTATTTTCGAGTATCTATTCTCTATTTAAGATTGATTTACACAGCATTCTCTTCCCATATCACCTAGCTACAAGAGATTGCTTGCTTTAAACACTTCATCCTTAATTACAGGTACTTTTGCCCGTTTTCCTCAACCACATGTGTTCTTAATCATATATTATATTGTTTTAACTACTTCATCATATCTGTTGAATCCACATATATGAACAAATTTTAAGAGCAAGAAGTTGTTAACAATTGTGAAAATCTAATGTAAGCCCTAAACACACTCTTTAGATTTTTGCTGAGAAACTGTGGGAAGTGGATATAACTTTAAATTCAAGTGTATACTGACAATATTATTCAATTTTTTGTTGCTTGGTTTATTTAAGAATGATTAGCTTTAGTTATTGCTATCGGACTTATTTTGTATAAGCTTTTGGATTTCAACTAACCTCATTAGCTTCACTGATCATTCATTCTACTATGGACTGCACCTATTAGTTAGTTACTAAGCAACATTGATTTCAACCTTACTGCATATACTTTGGCCACTGGGTTTAAATTATAGAAACAAGAAAGTCATATATTACGTGCTTAATCATATCTTACTTTTGTAAACTTCATCGTCATATTTGTTGAATACAAATATAGGGGACAAATCAGGTGAGAACCAAATCATTTTGTGAAAAAGTGAGAACTGACTTTAGCCATTGAAAATAAATGAATGTCCAACGGATTTAAGAGAATGTCCAATAAAAATTGTGATATCCAATGAAAGTGAATATCCAACGAAAAGACTTTGGCCACTGAAAATTAATGAATCTCCAACGGAAATAAGTGATTGTCCAGTGGTTCTCATGTTCCCACACCACAATTGGTTCTCAACCAAATGTTTCCCTACAAATATATGAACAAATATAAAGGACAAGAAGATATTAACAATTATGAAAATCTAATTATTACTTCTCTCAAAATAAAAGTCATTAAATTAAAGAAACATGAAAGCAATATATTATGGGGCATGCGAAGATACGCTGGTCGGTGGTTTGCAGGCCGAAGAGGAAGGGTGATTTGGGCATTAGGCGCCTGGAGGAGGTCAACAGTGCCCTGCTGTTGAAATGGTGGTGGAGATTCGCCACAAAACCGAATCCTTTATGGAGGAGGATTTTATGCGCGAAATATGGGTGGGACAGGACTCGTTGGGATTTATCCACCCTCAATTTCTCAGGTCGGTCAGGTTCGAGGGCACTCCACAACATCCTGGGGTTGGCGAGTCATCTAGCTTTCCCCAGGGTGTGGGGGGTGGTGGTGGTGTCAGGTGGAGGCTTGGTGACGGGAGACTAATTATGTTTTGGGACGACTGCTAGTTGGGAGATTTCTGCCTTAGGACCAGATTCCAGAGACTATACAGGTGTGTGAGTAACCCGGGTCATACAGACAGTGAGGCATGGTTGATGGATGGATGGTCGATTCCCACTTTCGGTGGCTTGACATTCAGGCCGGTTGAGGAGTTCGTAGAGTTGTTGACAGTTCTAGGCACACACAGACCGGTAGTGGGCATGCATGACGCTATTTACTGGGTTCATGACAGGAGGGGCTACTCGGCGAGGAGGGGGTTCGCCATGGTCACAGAGGACGCCTCAGTGGATACGGTTGACTGGGTCCCTAGACTCTGGAATATGCCGGTGTCGCTGAACTTCAGGAGTTTTGGGTGGCTAGTGCTCCAGGATGGGCTACCTACGAGGCAGCGTTTGGCCTTCACCGGGGTGATCCCGATTGGGCACCGGCTTTGTACTTTCTGTGGTAAGAGGGAGGAGTTCAGCGAGCATCTCATGCTCACATGCTGTTAGACACGGGAGTTTTGGAGAGAGATTCACAGGTGGTGGGGGTGCCATATATCAGTTCCCAGACGGTCCACAAGCTATTTATGGGTAGGAGTTCCAGAGTCTCGAAGCGGGGTGCTATGAGGGATTGGAGCAGATTGGTGACCATGAGATGCTGGTACATATGGGTTACCAAAAATGACAAGATTTTTCGGGGGGAGACGAGGACCACGACAGATGTGCTCAGGTCATTGCAGATGCATTCTTACACTTTGATGCAGGCGGACGAGGGGCATGAGACTCAAGATTGGTCGGGGATGCGGTCGTTGTCGTCTTGGTGTGCGGACCCAAGGGCAGTGCTGGAGACACTTACTGGTTAGTTATTTTGATGTATGTCTTTATTTTTCTTTTTTTTTTCTTGGGGTTTCCCTTGCACTTTTTGTACTGCTATTTTTCGTCATTTATAAAGTTTATTGATGATTACAAAAAAGTTGATGAAGAGTGTGAATGTTGATAATTTAATTATCAGATGGTGGTTTTGTACCAAAAGCCCCAAATTTCAACGTGAACACTAAAACCATGTCGTTCCATTCAATCCGTCGTTTCCTTATTAATTCAATTTCCTCCAATTCCCTCAAATCTTCAACCCTACATTTCTCCACTGTCAATTCCGCAGATAAATTTTACGGTTTCTCAGAGAAAGAGGGTCATAACATTGAGAAAACCCTAGTCACTGTTAGGGACGAACGCGTGATTGAGGTTCTTCAAAGATGTTCCCCCGCCCAAATTTGGCGAGAATCAGACTAAGTAGCTCTTGCTGCCCAGATCTAACGCTGCTCCGCCCAGATCCGCCTCTCCGTTCGCTTCTCAGTGCTCGTCGCTGCCGAGCAGCAAACACTGGAGAATGGTTCATCTGCTCCGGATTGAAGTCGGCCATTCTCTTTTATTTATTTATTTATGTATAATACAAATTTACAATCATATTATATGAATAATGAATATTTAAATAAGGATAAAAGAGTCATTTGCAGTACCAAAAATTTTATTATTATTATTTAGATTGTAAACATTGTTTTTACCAGAGTTTTAATAGTAGATTGGGGGTACAAGTGTCATTTCACACCAAATAAATATTTGATTTTGTTCTTGATTTTCGATAAGGGGTATTGTTGTCATTTTTTGAAAATACTAACGGAATATGCTAAAATTTTGATAAAGTTTACTAAAGTGAAAAATATTGATAGTTAGGGTACAACAAAAACTAAAAACTCAGTTAGAGATACTAAAGTAAAAATGTCTAATACTTAAGTATACTAAACTGTCATTTTCCCTAAAAAAGCTATAAGTCATTCCTTAAATTCAAGGCATATTCAATTGTGAATATATGAACTAATTATACTTATAATTATAATTAAAACTCAATATTTAAAACTTCCCCCAAAAATTCTCTCGCCTAACTCTTTCTTCCGTCTCTTGTTCCTTTGGGTTGTCGGCGACGTTGTCGGCCTCCGGTTGTGGCGTCCCGACAACCGTTTCTCTTTATCCTTTCACCTAAGGGGATTTTGTGAGGGCGTTTCTTTTTTCGGAGAAATCTTGTGCATGTTTTGAGTGCTCGGAGAGGGGAGATCTTCTCATATCTGGTTCGGAATCTCGACTTTCATGCGAAAAGGTGTTTCTGGGGTGTACGCCGGCCATGGAGTGGCGGAGTCGTGGGGCAGAGGTTTCGGGTCTTGTGGAGACTTTCCAAATCTGACATCTGAGATATAACTGGACTTTTTGGGGGTGTCTTGGTTGGGCCGGGGCTCTGCTGGTCGGCAGAAGACTTTCCCGGTGTTGGAGGAGCGCGAGTTGGGCCCATGGTGGAAGACATTGTCTCGCTCCCTGGCTTGGTCTAGAGTGTTCAAAACTTTGTCATTGGTTAGTGTATTGATTGTTTTGTTTATTTGGTCATGTATTGTTGGGATGCACTCTAGTAAAAACTATTACTTAGAAAATATTATAAGAATCATTATTATCCATAGGATGGTATTGATAATTAACCATTATTATAAGTAATTTAATTCTATTAATATAAAAAAGGGTACATTTGTTCATACAAAATTGTGAAATTAAACCCTAATAACAACACCCTCCCATTTAACAAAAAGTAGCGCCTCTTTTTCATGTCTGCGCCGCTGAGACGTCTGTGGCATCTATCTCTGCCATGACAATTTCACCGGCGCCGCCGGTGGCCAAATCATGAAACGACGACCTCTTCCTTCTACGTCGCCTTACTTTCCGTCCCCGGCCTCGCTTCCCTCCGGGAGATCTGAATCAACCCTTTTCATCGGCAACTTCAACCCCTCTATATCGCTGATGGCGGGTTCCCTCCGGTGGAAACTCCGGTGACAACCGCACGCGGCGCAAGAGAGCGACTCCTTCTCGCCGGCGGCGGAGGGCATGAACTCGCCGAAGCCGTCGCTGGCGAGGCCGTAGATGGAGGTGCCGTGGTTGCGCATGCACTTCCTGTACTTCACCGTCGCAACGCTCTAGTTTATCACCACCTCGTTTGATTCTGTCTCCGCCTCGCCGAAGAGGCGCGTGGTTTTCTGGTCGTCATCACGTGCCGGACACAGCGGTGGTTGTTGTTCTGACTCTTCCATAGTCTCGGCTCCGTAGGAGAGTAGACTCATATACATATTTCATAACAACTTGTATATGTGGTTATACATGTACCCTAATAACAACACCCTCCCATATACATATTTCATATGTAGGAGACAACGGTGGTTATTAATTTCATGATACACATTTCATATGTAGTTTATTAGTAGGGAGCTGATTTACTAGTCTAATGTGTTTATTAATGTTAAAAGTGTTTATATGTAGTTTTGTTCCACAAATAACTTGCAATAGATTTGTTGTGCTCGTAGTATTTGTTTAGAAGAGTTTTATGAAAATATTTTATAGTGAGCATCATATTATGATGTTTATGATTTATGAAAATGAAACTTATACTACACTCAAAAATGAAAAAGAAACATTTACCACAATATAAAAGTGAAAATTATACTATGTTATAAATTGAAAATTAAATTTGGTTATATGAAATGAAACATGCAATTAAATAAATAAAAATTAGGTTCGTAAAATTGAAACCACGACATGAAAGGGTTGTAATCAGTTATAATGGTGAGATTTAATGTTGAGTCATCAATGACATACTAATGTAAATATGATTTAATTATGAATTTCTTTTAGTCATTTTACACTATCAGAAGGTATAAACGTATTTTATACCATTAATCAGTTCAATTTGATTAGAACAGCTTAATTGTTTCATTTGTCTTTGTTTCATCGGTTCACTTAAAACAATTTAATTTTTTCATTTACAATTGTTTTATCGGTTCACTTAAACAATTTAATTGTTTCATCGATTTAATTATGTCGTTTGAACTTATTTCATCGGTTCACTCAGAACAATTTAATTGTCTCATCAAAAAATTGATTCATTTGTTCAAGCCGAACAATTTAATTGTTTCATTGGTTTATATAATGCCTTGTACACGAGGAAAACATAGAAATGCATATAAGAACATGACAGCAAAATATTGTTTAGGTCAAAATTAACATATCAGTGCATTTTTTCGAAAAACAATTAGCACTGACAAAAGTCCAAAACAGCAAGATCACAAATCAATCCTCATAAGACTCTATTCAAGTCAGGTTCCACATAAAGATCTAGGAAAATAGATTATTGATTCATAGTATGGAGCCAATTTACCTTGGTATAGTACCGACCAAGAACACCAAAACCAAATTCTGACCATAGAAAACAGTACCAAACTCAAATACCGCACTGAGTTTCCAGTAAAATTCGTAAAACTCAAATCACATGCCCAATAAGGAAGAGGACTAATTCTCCTGCTGACGACTAGCCACTGAACCCCATACCCGACGAGCCCTCCGAGGCGCCGATGAGGAAGATGTCGGCGTCATCGTGGAGGTTGGGGCTGACCCGGATCGGCTTCATTGTCGACACCGTCCAGATCTGCTTCGTGTTGACGTCCAGCTCCTCCAGCAGCGGCAGAGGAGGAGGTGGATGCGTGGCTGAATCGCCTTGTCTGTCTGGAGGTTGGGCCGTCCCCTGCACGTGACGGTCCACTCAAGGAAGATTTCGGAGAAGCCGCCATGGGAGAGCAGTCGTACGGACCAGGATGGGTCTCGTCACCTCGAAGAACACGGTCGGTGGCGCGGTGGAGTTGCCGGTGGAGAGGAGCTTCGATCGGAGGAGGCTCCGTCGGTGGCGCGGTGGAGTTGCCGGTGGAGAGGAGCTCCGGTCGGAGGAGGCTCTGTCGCTGCATCTGGTGGTGGAGGGCTATTGGTGTCTGCACTGGATCTGGTGGAGGCGATTTGAAGTCGCGACACGATGAGATTTGGGAAGCAGATGCGTAAATGATTCGAAATCGCGTATGGATGCAGAAGGAGTCGTCCCCGTGAATCGTCGCCGTCCCCGAGAATCGTCGCCGCAACCACCATCTCTACGGTTTGTCGCCATCGTCTCGCGTGTGGAGCTGTTTTTGAAGAGGCACAAAAAATTGGGTTGTGAGATTTGTTTAGGGTTTTATAATATGTATATAGAATGATCACATTACCATTTTTTTAATTTTTCCATTTGTTTCATTTACTAAATTAATCCATTATAATCATTGATGAAAACTAATCTAATGGACAATAGAGGTTCTAAGATTGGTATTACATAAGTGATTTGTAGCTGAGAAATGAAATCATGAAATTAAAATGAAATCATGAAAAGTAAAATTAGGAGATCATGAAAAATAAAATTAACAAATCTTAAAATAGGAAATAAATTAAGTTATAATTAAATAAATTAAATCATGTAATGAAAAATGAAATAATTTAATAATATAAAAATACGCAAATACCCTTATATTTATATTAAAAGACAAAAATAAATAGCAAGTTGTGAATACTTACATTTATTTGTCATTAATGAGCCAGCACAAATTTAAACCATCCATATTTTCATTTAGCGGTCATAATTGGTTCTTATATTCACATCTACAATGATAGTTTTAACTTGAATGCAAGCCTTTATTGTTTTAGCCTTTGTATTAAGAGTGTTTAGTGGTTTTAGAGTCTAGTGGTCTTGTTGTTTCTCATTGTGGAATGAAAGTGGTTGCATCACTCAGTCTGAAACTATATGAGGCTGTGCATAATTACGTATAGAGCCGTGAAAACTCCGGGTGAGATGGACCGAAAAGCAAGCCCCCGTAGTGTTTGTAATGGTGCTTGTAAGGCTCTTTGGGAGTCTATTGGAATACAAAGTTTGAGTTTGCTTTTAAAAAAATCTTATAATTGGAGTGATATCATATCATTTCCATCCAATCCAATGCATGTATTCTATTTTTCTAAAAATAGGTTTAAGAATATGAGTAGGCTACTCCATTAGAAAATAGTTGCCCCTTGATTGCAAGCCAAAAGAGTTTGTTCAGTTCACATGATAAATGATAAGTAAATGCAAGCATCCGTTAAGCACACGCCCACCTGAGTTAAGTTACAGTTTTATCAAGTGACGCACTACTTCTACTTCAACAATGAGACCCAGGAATTTTTTCCGCCTTGAAACCGACCCCATCTCGTCGTCGCCGACCCATCACAGTCCCAAGGAAATGCCCAAAACCCGCCTCAAGACCATCCTCCTCATTCTCTCCTTCCTCTTGATCCTCTTCCTCCTCTTCCGCCAGCCCACCATTCCTCACGCGCCTCCCCTCCATTTCTCACGCGCCTCCCACTCCCCCACCACGCGCCGCCACCTC
>JAYMTP010005704.1:0-13023 GCA_036897365.1 Geranium brycei | reverse complement strand
AAGGAATTAATTAACCAACCCAACCTATCTCTTAATGACTTGATCACCCATTTCCAAATTACATTTTTGATTCATGTATATGACTTTTTATTCATCGATTTAATTTTAAAAATGTTTTCATGACTTGCTAAAAAAAACATATCTCCTGACTCTAACAAATTTTCAAGCATCCTTGCATCACTGAATCACGACAACACAAAAAATCACAACCGCAAACTGCAGAATACACGTCACAAAGACGGAGACTTAAAGCAAACCCTAAAAACAGAATAAAAGAAAAAAAACAAGCAGATCTGAAAAAAATAAAACAACTCAAAGCCCACGTATTGGTCACGAGCATCCCCTACAGCGCCGCCGTCGGGATGGTCACGAAGAGCTCGCACGCCTCAAAACACCATAGACCCAAACCAGAAATCAATTTCCTAGGATCGATTGCTGCTGAAGCCTCAACAACCATCTCTATCTCATCCTTCGAGCTCTGCTTGCGAAGAAATCCCTAACAGAGACAATCCAGATCTGCAATAACATATCTGGTTCTCAAAGAACCTTCCTCCTCCTACCTAGTCCGATCCAGCTTTAGTTCCTCCAAAAAACCACAACAAAAAACTAAAAACACCAATAAAAAATGGAAAGTCACCGGAGAGCTTGGCCTGAGAGGCCGCACCTTCGGTAACCAAAAAATCTTGAGAGTTGTGAGGATTTTTTTGAGAGAGGTGAGCTGCTAGGGCCTTTTTAAATAAAAAATTAAGAATCAGAAAAAAATTGTTTTCTTTGGAACAATGTTTGAGAAAAAAATGGATTAATTTTTTTATCAATATTTAATCTTTTTATTATATCTTGCTTTACTTATTAATTCAATTACCTTTTTATTATTCTATGAAAACATTATTCACTTGATGTCTAATATTTTTTTTTCAAAACACTCAAATAACTCGTATACTTACCTAAACAATAGTAATATAATTTAGAAAAAATTGTAAAATGTAATCGTGAACTTATTGGAAAATGTGTAATTTGTCCACAAATGACCCTGAAATTTTAAGAGAGAAATTAAAAATATTTTTTTTCCAGCTCGATCTCGTTTATCTTATTTTTCTCTAGCCACTGAGTTGGTCTGACTCCTTATTTTCATGATTGTGTTATCAAGTCACGGGCCATTCATATTCGTTCGAAGAAAAGAAAAACCGACGAGCTCAAGTGGGAAAAATTATTTCTTAAAAAAATCAAATTTAGAGGTATTTTCGTCACATTTGGATAAAATTACACGTTTAGTTCAAATTACTTTTTGCAATAAAGAAATTTCACAACCACTTCTTACGAAAAAATTCAACAGTTCATAAGGTGAGAACCACTCCCTAGCGTGAGAACGTGAGAACCAGCGTGGGGGCATCACATGGCAACGCAGGTGCGCATGCTTCGCACATGTTTCCATTATTATGACATGTATTTCCATAATGTAGTCAACAAGTATTTCCATTATTATGACGTGCATTTTCAATCAACCCATGCATAACCCTCGTTGCCGGTTCCCCTCGTTACAGGCGGGAGTCTCGTTACACCCAGTTTAGCATATCGTTTCACTTCTCCCCCAACAGAGTTGACCTTAGGATAAAGTATGAAACTCGGGCTCGTGTTAGATCAGGTTTCCCCCTCGTTACACTTTCCCCTAACAAGCTTGACCCTAAGATATAATATGAAACCCACAAACGCATATCAATAGTGGAAACCGGAGAAACAAGGTTTCACCATGATTATGACAATCATGGCGATTATTACAACTTCCCCTGCAGGATTGAGCATTAACCCAAAATTATAGAAATATAAGTCATAATAATGGAAACACCGGTTGGTTGCGTGATGAAAACACATGACATAATAATAGAAACACGTACGAGGCACGCGCATCTCCATTTCCATGTGACGTTTCCATGCTGATTCTCACGTTCTCACGCCTCACGTGGTTATTACTGAAATGCATCATTTTACAATTTCTAATCTATTTTTTCTAAAATAGGAAGAGTATTTTTTTTTACAAAATATATTACTTACTTCAAATAAAACTAAAATCAATAGTAATGTATTATGGTTATCAGAATGGAAAGTAAAATCTTAACCTCCTAAAATTAATGAGTAAACTAATTTGGATTACAGCCAAATTACGGAATTGCCCTCCCTATCCCAACAATATTGTTTGCTGAGTCCCATACAGTCTCAAGCCCTCAGCTCAGAGAATGTGTAGCCACCATATACATATATGCGTGCTCAATAAGCCATTTCCTTCATCTTCACTTCTCTTCTCTCTTTGAGTGTCACTGTCTCTCTCAAAACCCTAGATCTTGTTCTTCTCAATCTACAATCTCATTTTCACGTCACCTCATTACACTTTACGATTCATGGACCTGGACCTGGACCTGGACCTGGAGTGCCTTTGATTCGGCTCCTGAATCAATCGCATCGCACTAGCAGATCCGTTCGAGCTAGCCTCACTGTACCAGCTCGATTTCAGCTCCACACACTGCAAATCTTCAAGTCCTATTTGTGCTGACTCTGTAAATGTTCATCGGGATCGGTTAAAGTACTAAACCCATTTTGATTTTGTCTTTATTTTCGCTTACCCAGTTGGAATTTGGAAAATTTCATTATTTGGGAGTTGGGTTTGTGGGGTTTCGTGATTTTGAGCTGGTTTTGTCTGATTTGGGGCTTGATTTTGTGTGATCCGCGTTGATTTTGAGATTGGGGGTGGTGTTTAACTGTTTTGTTTATTAAGCTATATCTGTGGATTTGTGATTGAGCATGCTCTATAAGCTCTGGTGGTGAATTTTGGGTAGTGGGTTGGTTTCTCATGGCAATGCCGCCGGGAAATGTGGTGATTTCAGACAAAATGCAGTTTCCAAACGGTGGCAGCGCCGGAGCTGGTGGTGGTGGGGAGATCCACTGCGGCCAGTGGTTCCCGGACGAGCGTGATGGGTATATACTGTGGCTGAAGAGCGAATTCGCCGCAGCTAATGCCATAATAGACTCGCTCTGCCACCATTTGCGCGTAATTGGGGAGGCAGGCGAGTACGAGGCGGTGATCGGGTCCGTTCAGCAGAGGAGAGGCAATTGGAATCCGGTGCTGCATATGCAGCAGTACTTTTCTGTGGCCGAGGTGGCCTGTGCACTCCAGCAGGTGGCTTGGAGGCGGCAGCAGAGGTGTTTTGATCCGGCAAAGGCGGGGCTGAAGGAGTACAGAAGATCTGGTTCTGGGTTTAAGCATGCGCAGAGAGGCGAAACTCATGTGAAGGAAGCTCGTGATTCCGTGCCAGAGTATTGTGGCAGTAACGGCGATTCTTCGAGTGAGAGGCAGGATGGTACTAAATCTGGAGAGGACGATGGAAAGTCTGATGATGAGGTGGAGGCTGTCACTGAGGAGAAGAGAGGTAGTTCTTTGGTTACCATTTAATATTCAGCTTGGTTTTGTGAGTGGTAGTGTTTTAAATATTTTAACTATCATGCAAGTTGATTCCTAGGGTAATTAGTTTAATAATTGATGATGTTTTGAGATTCAAAAGGTTGTGATTCTTGAAACTAGTTTCCTTGTCTTAACATGAAAAGCAAAGGGTTTAATTTATCGAATACGGTTAATCTGAAGTGGCGTAGTTATTGCCAAAACAGTCTGGAAAGTTTTGATATTTACAATTTACACATGGATTGAGATTATAGTTACCTCCTGATATGACATTTTATGATTTTCCTTATTAACTTTTTCCCATGATCCTCGCTTAATTATGGATTACTGAATTTGTATAGCAATCATATGATCAATTTTATTTGAATCCCGCTCTAATGTGTAATGTAGGGTAGCAAACTGAGTTTGCCCTTCCTAACCTTTCTCATTGGAGTTAGGAGAATGCCTTGCAATCTGATAGCCTCTTTTTACCTAAATAGTTCATCTGTTTGCTTGGGGTTTAAAATGAATTGATATTAATACATCAACATTTTTCTTATTCCGGTTTTAAGCACTACACAGTGCTCTAGCTGAGTGGTTATACTTGCTTAAGTTCTATGTTGTTTTCTGTCATGTCCTGTGAGGAAATGACTTTGCTAAAAAAGCTGGCAAAAAACAAGGAAAGATGAGCTATGAAAATGTAGTATTTCCATGCAAAGATACGCTCAGTGATACCATCTATTGATTATGAGTAGAAAATAAAGAACAATAAGTTGTACACAAACAAAATGCTACAAAAATAATTGGGTCATGTTATCTATCTTTCTTTAAAATTACACCAACGATGAGGTAAAGAAGTACAGAAAAACTGCAGTTATTTTATCATTCCTTCTTCCCGTAAAAGAACAGTGATTTCTAAATTGCATTCTTCCAGTTTCTCCTGATGAATATCTCATACACCTTTTAGTATTTCCTTTATGCATGATGGCATAACTTAAAGTTGCAATAGAGAATAATTGTTTCTTATTTGTTGAAATTATGCATTGACAAAATCCATGTCCCAACATTGATTATTGCTATTTATGATCACTCGAACAGAAGCTGTAGCAAAATCTTCTGCAGATGATGGACTGACGAGTTTAGGATGTCCAGTGGTAGCTACCTGTGGGAACTCGGAACTCAAGGGTATGTGTTGGATGTTGAATTGTGTTTCAAAGTTTCCCGGTTTTCAGTGAGTGCGTGTTGGATGTTGGTTTTCAGTGTGTGCGTGTTGGATGCTGAGAATAGCTTATTAAGATTGTTTTCTGTTTAAACTTATTGTGTTAAATTATCATTCTTCCAGAGAAAGATGCACATTCCATTCAGAATCATAGCAAAAAGCAGGATCTTGCTCCCACTCCAAAAACTTTTGTGGGGAATGAAATGTTTGAAGGAAAGGCGGTAGTATTTCTTCGTACCTCTAAAATTTCAACTGGCATCATGTATTGAATGTGATTTCTGATATGCTCTCTTCGAAACATATTTCTATTTCTGAAATGTTCTGATTTGTATGGTAGGTTAATGTGGTTGAGGGATTGAAACTGCATGAAGAACTCTTGGAAGAAAAAGAAGTTTCAACACTTGTTTCTCTGGCTAATGATTTAAGAGCTGCTGGTAGAAAAGGACAATTGCAAGGCAAGTTCACTTACACTTTCTCAAACTCTCAAGTATGAGCACGAGCACCCCTGTAGCCAATAATTACATGCGATTATTGTCTTTAATAGTCCATATTTTAGAAATACAAACTACTATATTTAATCAAGTAGTAGCCTTAAAATGTTTACCAACAGTTTTTCCAAGCATGGTTTAACCTCTCAACTGTTGATATCAATGAGGCTTTGTATCTGTGCATTTGCAGTCATGTCCATGCAGTGGTCGACCCATAATATCTTTGGTGGTGTTTGTAGAAAAAATACTTCTATTCTATAGATTGATTCAAGTTATTAGGTTTTAACAAAAAATTATGTTTGACTTCAAAAAGTAGCACTAGTTACTTTGGCTCTAGAAGACATTAGACAAGCACTAGTAAAAATCGAGAAGCTGAGTTGTTTATAGAAAAAAATGGCACCTTTACTCCAACTCTTAACAGTTTTTTTGTGGAGAAAGGCAATAAATCATTGTATCTAAGTTAGAAGTCAATTAGCATCATTGTAATTGTTTCTTATTTCAATGATATATCAACTACTACGGAGTTGGGTTCTCTGTCATCTCCACTACTTTCCCCATCTTAACTGCCTTTTCACCGCCATATTTTCTTCACTCCCGTTTTATCTATTTTAGTTTGTCATGTGTATGAAATGAGCCTATTTTATTCAATGCTAATGATGGATTGATGGTTGGGACTGACTGAGATGTTGGAACGCAGACTATACTATTCTTTTGCATTAAGACTGTTTGTAGAAGGGTTTGGGAATGAAAATGGGATCACCTTGATATGTGTGTATTTTAGCTCCCATCCCCTAACAATCTGATAAACACATGTTGATTCTCATCTATAAAATGAGAATGAGGATAAAATGATGCGAGGGAATGAGAATGAACATAGGGATCACAAATACTTTGCACAAGTGATTCCCATGCTCATAGAAAGACTATCCAAATGCTGCTTAAATTTTAACATATGCAATTTATCTTGTAGATGACCAAATGCAAAAAAGAATTGTGTTTCTTAGTAATTGTCAGTAGCATCTGAACTCTTAGTCTGAGGAGATGCAGGTCAAGCATATGTGTCCTCGAAGAGGCCTATGAGAGGACATGGAAGGGAGATGATTCAATTGGGCCTCCAAATTGCCGATTCGCCTCCTGAAGACGAACAAGGTACTGTAACCTCCAAATGTATACTAGTATGCTTTTCGCTAAATTATTTACTCAAATTCCATTATAATGAGTTTCGCAGATAGTAAAATGGAATCAATCCCTTCCTTGCTGCAAGATGTGGTTGAGCGCTTAGTCACCATGCGAGTCATGACCGTGAAACCAGATTCCTGCATCATTGATTTCTACAACGAGGTTGATAACTAGTCAATACAAAATTTCTTTTTTAGTGCAAACACAGCTATCTGCTAATCAAAAACCGATTGCTTTGTAGAACGATCACTCGCAGCCAAACATGTGGCCATATTGGTTCGGCAGGCCTGTCAGTATGCTGTTCTTGACCGAGTGCGACATGACTTTTGGGAAAAATATTGGATCGAACCATCCTGGAGACCACAGAGGCCCTCTGAAGCTTTCACTTTCTCCAGGGTAGGTACATCATATTGGTTTGAGAATCACTCCATATAATTTCATGATAACAATCAATATAAATAGTCATGATCTTAACTCTCCCTGTGATTGACTCCATATTTATCTGTATTTATGCATCTGAACCAGTGATCTAAAAATCCCTGACTTGTCCGATTAATTCTCGATCAATCCTTCAATCCGATTAGTCTCCATAAGCCCTCTCCGCCTGACCAGCTCCTAGCGTTTTTTAAGACACTGATCTGAACCAAGTTTTTGTCGTTGCTGTGAACATGCAGCTCCTTGCTTGTGATGCAAGGAAACTCCGCGGACTTGGCTAAACACGCCATCCCCGCCATTCGCAAGCAGCGCATACTTGTTACCTTCACAAAGTCACAACCGAAGAAGTTTTTGCCTGGAGAGCGCCTACCTTCACCCGCCGCAGCAACCTCACCGCCCCATTGGAGTCATACCCGTCATCCTGCAGGTCAGAAGCATTATGCAGCAGCTCCAGCGCCACCCGCCCCTCCCGTTCATCCACAGATTATTCCATCTCCAAACGGCCTGCAGCCGCTACTTATCGCCGCACCAGTTCCAATCCCGACGGGATGGCCTCCTCGCCCGCCTGTCCCTGGCACGGGAGTCTTCCTTCGCCCACCAGGATCTGGCAAAAATTCACCATCTCCTCAACAGCTGCTGAGTAATGGGTCTGGGGAACCGAATCACGCGAGTTCTTCTCCGATTGAGGGAAAGGTTCGGAAACAAGAGTCCAGTGGAGCTCCAGAGAAAGGAGGGAGTAGTTTTTCCTGAGGTAAAGACAATGCTTCATTTTTAAAGGAGAAACAGAAAGGGTAGGCTTCAAGCTGCAGTGAGTGAGCTTTTTGCAGCAATTGTAAAAAAGCAACAAGATTTGAGTCTGAGAGGTGAACTGTGAACATTTCATGCCATCAACAACATTTTAGAAAAAAGATTAAGTTTACATTAAATTTTGGCTCTTTCTTGTTGGGTTTCATTTTGTTTTTTTAAACATTGCTGCCAGTGATTATAATCTGTTTACAGGTGACTTTTAAAATGACTGCTTCTTTATGAATGAAAATTGCGTATGAATTAATATGTTGATTAAAATACATATTAGACGAAAAAAAACTAATTTTATCAAAAGTAATGTTTTCAAATATCAATTTTACTAGGAATAATAATTTTTGGTAACATTTTGAGTAAGGGACGTGGATTTCCCGTCCTTGTGAGGATGGGGAGAGATCAAATTTTCTTCAAAAATAAGCATGGACAGTAAGGATGACAAAAAACTCCGAACTAGACAATCTTTGTTTACCGATAAAATTTGCATATTAGAATCAATATTTACAAATACTACTCAAATAAAATCAAGACATGGTTATTCCATTTCCAAATAACCAATAAAATATTCTTTATCCTAATACAAAATCCTCTACACAACAAATTTCACATATTTCTAATAACGTGTCTTTTTTCTTCTTCTTCTTCTTCCTATTATTCTTATTATTATTGACGGTACAAAAATACGATGTTACATAACATCATGGATCAAATGTCGGCATGGAGCTCCTCGTTGAGAGGGTAAGTCCACTCGTGCAAAACGTCGCCGTATATGTCGTAGAATGCGAGGCGACAATCGGTGTCGTTGATCTGTACGGACAAGAAGCCTTGACCGTCGTAGAAGAACTTGACCTTGTGCGGGTACTCCTCCTGCGGCTTCACATCGCCCCTCCACGCCTTAGATCCCGCCCCGCTCGTAAGATAATGCATTTTTCTACGTTTGGAACGCGTATCGATCATACATACATACATACATACATACATAAATACATGTGTACGTTAATTAAAATGTTGAAGAAGAGGGTGTCGGGTTTTATTTTTCAATTACCCGTCGTCTGCGGAAATGTGCTCTAGGCAGTGGTCGTGCCCGTTCATGAAGAACCTCACGTTGTATTTCTGGCCACGTCATTAAATTAAACATAAAAATTTACATGTCAGTTCAAATTTAATTAAAGCGTATGCAAAAAAATGATTATGTACTCTTAAGTACTGTAAAAAGTGTTTTATGCTAGTTGGGCGGAAAAACCTTGTAGAATTAATCAGAGATTCGGTATGGGAATAATAAAAAATTAGATTAAAATTTAATCGAGAATTAAGAGGATTAATCCGAAATATCCAATTTTGTTTTGCAAAATATGTATATTATCCGAAACGACGAAAATGAATTTAATTTTTTTAAATAAATAAAAAAAATTTTCTAACTCGAGCTCGTAGGCACCTTTTATACTATGAATTCGTCCGGTTCTATAGTTTTTTGTAGACATTGACGGGAAGAGAAAATACCGACAAACTCGAATAGAAAATTATACACATTTTATCAAATAAAACGTTATTTTTATGATTTATCATAAATTAAATGATCGATCTTTTCGACGTGAGATTTTAACCGTTAATTACCTTCATAATTGGCAAGAGTTGGCGAATGAGCTCTTGAGTGTCTCCGTGGTGGCCGATGCTTCGGATCGCGTGGTGGCCCACCACAAATTTCCATTTTGCTTTTGATTGGCTTATTGCATATTCCACGTCCTGTTAATAATCAAAAGCCATGGCCTAATTTTTTCAATCTTAATAATACTATAAAATCTAAAAACTGCAATGATCTGAATATTTCATCTACATTACATAATATATTAATATATGCACGATTTATGAGAGCACCAAAACGATCTAAACTCTGTACTAAACAGTACAACCCTTACGGAAAAGCACCCAAATTCTATAACATTTCATATACATGAATGTTCAACAGAAAATTTGAGTTATTGACACATTTTGCTTCAACATAACAATAATGTCCAACATAATTTTTCTCTAGTGAATTGGATCAGAAACAAAATTTATCAACAAAAATGAAAAAAAAAATCCTAGAAACATGCTTGATTCAGATTGAAAAAAAAAATCAAAGAAAGACCATGAAATTTTGTATACAAACAAACATAAACCATATATAAACAAGTTGTAAGACATGTAAAAAAACATCAGCCCCTACAAAATCCCTAACCAATGAACCCTAACAATAACAAAGGAGAGTGCAGATCGTGCCAGAGACATCTTGCTTGAACGTAACAATAATTGCCCACAGAATTTATCTCTATTGAATTAGATCAGAAACAAGATTTATCAACAAAAATGAAAACAAAATCCTAGAAAGAGAACTGATTCAAATTGAAAAATTATCAAAGAAAGGCGATGAAAAATCGAAAAATCAGATGCAGGACATGTAAAAAACATCCCTTTCAAGAACCCTAACCAATGAACCCTAACAATAACAAATGATAAAATAAAGAAGGAGAGCCGGACCTGCGTGCGGTTCGGTGTGGTTCGAGAGAGTTGAGCGATTTGACAGGAGGGTTTGAGAGAGAGAGAGGAGGGATTTGAATTTGAGAGAAAAGAGGGATTTGAAAAAAATGCAGGCGGTGATGAGGGATTTTAAACAAATGCGAGAAGAGAAATTTGGCAAATATGGCTGTTTAGAACAATGTAGAGTTTATGAGTCTTACTTGTAGAAGTTCGTAGAATATTGGTTGGGTCCTTCTTACCTGTGCTCTTACGATTTTTATGGGTTTCTAAAAAGGCTATGGCCCAACTTAAAAACAACACTTAAGAGTGGTTAGTTCATTTTGAATATTTAATTCCATGTCAGAGATTTTTTTATTGCCTTAATTTAGCACTTAATTCACTAATTTTAAAGTTACAAAGAGAGACTCAATAAGATAATTAATTCTTTTATATTAAAATGTTTTCAAGATTTATATACTTATACGATTATAAAGGTAGAATCAATTTTTAATATTAAAATGTTTTCATTTATTTCAGATTTATTATAGATTACTATAAAAATAACAAAATAAATGTGTAGAAAGAAATATTTAAAAAAACAAAGAGTTGACTAATAATAAAACAACACCAAACAAAATTTTAATATTTGACAAGAATATTACATTCAACTGCATGATGCGCGTGCTGCCCGTAAAAATTTATTATATTGGTACAACCTGTAAAATCATTTGATAGTATATTTTAAAACAAATATAAAGTTCGAACTATAAAAAATTAATACAATTGGTAGTACGATTTGATAAACAAATTTCAAAACCAAAATATATAAATAATATACACACGTGTGCTAGTAGAACCACTTTGTTATCGTTAATGGGCCTAAGTTTTGTCCGGAAAGTAAAATTAAGATGCTATGAGTTTAATTACAACAAACTCAGTACACTTTAACCCTCTTTGTATAGCCCAATTTAATGTTTGCAGAAACGTAACTGCCCTAAAGATGCAATAATCATTTACAAAAAAGAATATTATTAGTGAATTTTCTAACCTTTAATTCGAATAAGTTCTCAAAAGACTATTGAATTTAAGACACCGAGACTTGAAAATAGGAGAATTCATCTTTACTCAATTAGAAAACAATCATGGACCCGCCAAACCCTCCAAAGCCACAACCATGAAGTTCTCTGCTGCACTATCAAACATGTTAAAACTAATGCAAATAATGTATACATGTTTAAACTAATGCAAACATCGTATTCATGTAATTTCGTTGATACAATCAACATCTTATTTGGTTCAAAGAAATTATTTTATGATCTACATTTTAAATATTATGTAATAAGTATTGTTTCTATTGGTAGTAAACACAAAATTTAAAGAAGTGAAACATTGACGGTGTCTAAAGTAAATAAAACTTTAAGAGAAGAACTTTATAAGATTTCAACGGTGGAAGGTTTCATAAAAGATTTTACATATATAGAAGATTTGCTAGAATTGGAAGATTTTCCATATCTATCAGATTTTCTTGCTAAAGTAGATGAAAACTTGTTAGAAAAAAACTGTAAATGAAGAAGTAAATAAAATTTCAAACCAAACTTCATAGTGTCTGGCCTCCTTCGAAGCCGAACTTCATGGTGCCGCTCACTTGCTCCTTGTGGCCTTTGCCTGTCGTTCTTCCCCTTGTCAGACCTAATTCCACACCCCTTCCTCGTCTTCTTCTTCCTTGAATTCCTAGGCGTTGGGTCGTTCAAGCTCAGCATACTATACCCCACAAACAGAATTAGAGAAATTGTTTTAGGATAAATTTGATAGATTCGGAAACTTTTTTCTCTTATGTTTTTCATGCAACGAACCAAAAACGGGGATTCGACCACCAATTTATACGTTCATTTAAATCACAGACTCAAAATATGCCCAACAAAACGAAAAGACACAACTATAAAATCAATAAAAGAAAAAACATATTCAATGAACAAAAAGAACACGAAGAAACACAAACATCCAGGTTAGAGGTGTTCATCAGGTCAGGTTGGGTAAACCCGACCGAGTTTGGGTTTACCCGACAAGTCTCGGGTCTAGAAAACCATACCCAAGAATCGACTCGGGAGAGGTGTCAGGTGGTTGGGTTTGAGTGTAGTCGAGTGTTGGGTGATTCGGGTACAACCCAACTCACCCGATGGACTTAAAAAATTGAGCTCATTACAAAATTTTTAGTTAGGCCCAACTGAAAAATGATATTTCAGCCCCAATTTGAACCCGAATCGAAAACCCTAACCCTAACCCAAAATTGAAACTGAAATTAAACCACAAATTGATTACCGAAATTAAAACCCCCAATTTGAAACCCGAACACTAAATCCCCAAATTGAACCCCAATTGAAACTCTAACCCTAACCCCCAAATTAACCACCAATTCGAAACAACAAAATCCAAAACTGAAATTGAAATTAAACCACAAATTGATGACTGAAATTAAAACTCTCAATTTGAAACCCGAACCCTAAATCCTCAAATTAAACCTCAATTGAAAACCCTAACCCCCAAATTAACCCCTAATTCGAAACAATAAACCCCAAAATTGAAACTGGAATTAAACCACCAATTTATGACTGAAATTAAAAACATAAATTTGAAACCTTAAATCCTCGAAATCGTAAACCTAAACCCCAAAATTATCCCCCAATTCGAAACACTAAAGCCCCAAATCAAAACTACAATGTAGCAATCCAGCAAAATACTTGTGATTTTCAAGGTTTGGACTGTAAAACTGGGCTGTACATATCGGGTCAGGCTCCACAACTAAAAGCTCAAGCTGATAGTTGGGTTTGACGCTTTCCTTTATATAGGACCATTTGATCTCATATTTTTTCAATGTGAGACTTTATATTCTCAACACTCCCCCTCACGTGTATTCTACACGTGGGCCTTTATCAACTCACTCCCCCCACGTGGGCCATAGTAGGACGTGTCCTTTTGCA
>JAYMTP010005703.1:0-13025 GCA_036897365.1 Geranium brycei | reverse complement strand
TATATTTTTATTAAAATAATAATTTTTAATACAAATTTTATCGAAAAATAAATATGTTTCAACATTTTTAGGTTGGAAATGAAAAATAGAGAATTTCCAAACCCGACGGAAAATCCTCGATTTGTTTCTAACGAAGACGGGGACGGGGATTGCCTATTCTGCCTCAAACCCGCCCTGTTGTCATCCCTAAACCAGTTACGTTTCAAAATTCCATTCAAGGACGGGTGTAATCAGTGCAGTCACTATAATTATGACACTTATGAGTATGAGTTCTTACCGTTCGATTTTGAATTGAACCAGTTTCAATTCAAATCAAACCAATCAAGTAAACAACTATGTTTAAAATAAATAATAGTTGAAATTCTTAAAGTTAATTTTGTATTAAAGAGACCAGTTTTCAGTTAGGTCAATTATTTGAACTGTTTTTCTGGTTTATTTTTCACCTTTTGGGGCTTATTTGACTTACTTTTTGTCAGCCAAATACTTTTAAGTTAATTAATAAAAATGAATCACTTAAAATGAGTCACGTAGGAGTGTTCATTTTGGGCTCAAAACCGGATCCTAACCAAAGATCAGAAAGACCTGAAACCAAAAAACAAAAACTATGGTTAATTGGCTAATGGTTTTATTTTGGTTCTAGTTTTTTTAGAACCATTGGATTGAGGTTCGGATGAGCATAATCACAAGCACTTTAAACACGTGTTTCAACTTAGGGTTCGCGTGAACAACGACTCATTCACCTCTGAATTATAAAATTTGTTAAGGTTTCATCAATCGCAAAATCACCAGTAAACTTCCTAATATTTGCTTGCTTGAGGTCCAAGAGAAATGAGAGACTTGAGAGATGAACACACGAGAGTAAGAGGGAAAAATTAAAACATTTTATAGTGTGTGCAATTTGGGTAAGGGAGTAAGTAAATAGAAAGGTCATATTGCCTCTTCTAATGGTAATATGACAAAAAGAATAAAAAAAGTGCAGTGATAATTTGTTTTCTGTGCATATACAAGATAGCATAATAGAAGTCACGACCTCCACCTTACGAATACCAACTATGAATACCACGCTTAAATTTGAACCCTAGACCTGAGTTCAGAGAGCGAATTTTTAACTACTAGATCAATTTATAGTGATCAAAAAATAGTTTTGAGTAATTATTAAATATAAATGTCAATAAATATTCAAACTTATGTCCAAATTAAAAGTTATCAATAAGCTACCCAGTCTGACTCCAAGTCAAACTCGTTAATCATTGAGTATAACTCAATCTAAAAATAAAAATGGTCATTTTGTTATCTTATTTTCAAAGTGCAAGGCAGTCTATAACTTAGAGTTTAAACTACATGAGGTGGAATCATCTGAACTAGTGACCCAATTTGTGGCTCACAATATTGACAATGGTTCAAAACAATATTTGGTAAAGTTTGATAGCACATCAAGATCAAATGTCACCTGGAGCAGGGCAAGGAAGAGGTGATATTTGAAAAGTGGTTGACCAGCCCATCAATAATGTTGCCATTGCCAGCCCATCAAATCAAATAATGTTGGTGTCAGGGCAATGGGTAGCAGCTGGTGGTTGAGGGGACAAATTATTTCTATAAAGTCTCTCCTCTACTTCACTTTTTGTCAGCTTTGTGTGTGCCCACCATTTTGCTTCAACCCCACACATCTCTTCTCTTCTCTTCTCTTAATTATCTGAAACCAAGCGTTAATCAACTGGAGCAGAGTTTAGCAGGGTGTACTGTACGATCATTCAAATTTGAGTTGGTGGTAAATTGTTCTGACAACAAACTATCTTTGTTGAAATCAAGAATTGAGTTGATATATTCAAGAATCTGGCTGGTTAAAGTGATCATGTCCACTTTGCCCTTACCTTATGTATATATTCACTAAAAATCACTCTTATAATAAAACCTATGTATTTGAACAAAATGGATTAATAACTGTAACTAATGGTTAGGACTTGGGTGAGTGTAATAAATGACTAAATGAGCATAACAAATGGCTATAAAAGTATTTTTCTTTCTTATTATTTCTTTTTACAAATTTTCTTGATAAGTTCATATGTGAATCTAAAATTACATATCAGAAAATAATAAAGTTAAAAAATAATTTATGTACATATTAGGTCATAGATCTGACAGACTAAATTTTTGGGGTTAAAAGTAAACTCTAATATGTATATGACATTACTTGTATGTTTCTTTTAAGTATATAAAACTGGATTTCCCCTACACTTAACTTACCTAAACCTTCTTTGCAGTTTTTAGTTTCCTATATAAAAGCTATGTCATTTTTTTGCTTAATGCTGAGTAGATGAGATAAATACATTCTCTAGAATTAGTGAAAAGGAAATAGGTTTTTGTAATTGTTTTTCTACAAATGAAATGCTAGTTAGTTTTCTTGTGCACTAGTAAATTGAAAATTGTAACGTTCAAGTTTAAAAATGTGCGCAAGTAAATTGAAAAATGTGATGTTCAAGTTTAAAAACATGACAAGATTAAGATTTATTCAACATAATTCTCAATCAAAATCATAAAAAATTTCTACATTAATGTTAGATAAATAAGAAATATGGTTTCAACAATTCCGGTTTAAGCATGTTTGTTAAGTTATTGATTTGAGATTTGTAGATTGTCAATTGATACCAAGGTGAGCGTGACTGTTTGTGGATTGAATTGAGTAATTGACTACATATTGTGCATTTGCTTGGTTGAAATCATAAATTGTGGAATTAATTGTGCTTTATACGTTGAGAATTGTAATATGTCACCACTAAAAATTTGGTTATTCCCGACTAACAGAATTGGTCGGGATATGAGTATACTAAAGTCGGTCGGTAATGAATTCCCAGTCACATGTCGGTCGGAAAAAAGTGGTCAGGGGAGGTGGGAAGGTAATACCCTTTCTTGATCAACAATGGAACAAAGGTTGTCGGGAAAAACACCACTTTTCCACCAACTTTGTCGGTCAGGAATAACACCAAACTACCGACCAACTATGTTGGTCGGAAAAGTGGTGTTTTTCCGGACCAACTTTGTTTTATTGTTGGTCGGTAATAATACCACTTTCCCGACCAACATAACTTCTAAGTTGGTCGGAAAAAACCTAACATAATTAAAATTAAAAAAATGCGGTGAACCATTACGATTAATTATATATATTTTGCATATAACTATAGTAAAAAAATGCTAATAACTATTACATTTTATGCATATAACCATGGTAAACAAAAAAAATGCTAATAACCATTACGATTAATTATATATTTTTTTACATATAACCACATAAACAAAAAATGTGTTTATAATCACCATGATTAACTTTTTATTTTTTACACCGTTAATTAAAATTAGAAAAAAATGTTTGGTATCACGTGAGTGACGTGTAACATTAATTTTTCTTAATCTCCAAAATGCTCTTAGTCCCGATAATAAAACAAACGTTAAAAATTAATGGGTAACGTCATATTTTTTGCATAAATTTAGAATTCGTCTCCAATGAGACTGTGAAGCGGTGACATTAAATTGGTCAATGGACAACTTAATACTACCCAGTGTTGGATCTTCTTCACACATATAGACAATCACAAGTTGCTCCCAAATAGGGTGGAGAATGGGCTCATTAACGGCGATAGGAGAGAGGGCGAAGTACTCATTAGCATGTTCGTCAACAAGGAAAAAGAAGCAAATGAGCCACAAGATGGGGTTCTCAATAAGGGATGACATTTTATGAAGTGTGTCAGAAGATATGATGGTGTAGACTATCTTCACGAGGTTGTTGGTGCAAAAATAAAGGGCGAGTATAAGGTTTTCCTCAGTATCGTCAATGATGCAATGGGTAGGACAGTCGTAGAGTCGTGAGCTGACCCTTCAAGTAAGTTCAATACTTATGTAAAAAAAAGTGTCATGCGCGGTTATGCCTATTTTTTTTATAAAACCAAAGGGATATAATGTTTTACGTTACGATATTTACAATTTACACCGATAAATTTTGTAATGTAGTCAATCAAAACTTGTCAACGGTGGAAGAGAGGAGTTCGATACAGACACTTCTTCTATTGGCGTAGATTTACGTCAAATATAAATGGTGATGACGATGATACTCCACTTTCTAGAAATCTCAATCTCGTCTGTCATTGGCGAGAACATGAAGATAACAATAACTCAAAACCAAAATTTCAAATCAAAATAAAAGATTTAAAGGTTAAAGATAAGGATATCATGCCAGACATAACATATATGACGACATCCCCTGTTATTTTCTAACAAAATTTCAGTGGCAAAATGGTTAAGTAGACTAAAAAGATAACTGGTGTAAAATATAAATATCATTATGAAAGTAATTATCCAATAAAAAATTAACAATAAATTTGTTGTTGGGTATGTGTGATTTTAGCAAAATAAAAATAAAAGAGGGTAGGTAGGTAACTTCAGCAAAACTTAAACAAGATGAGTGGTGCTAAGATCGAGGAAATGTGGTCCAAACCAAACATCATCAATATACTTCAACCATACACAATCATACAAAATCCCAAAGGTCATGAGAGGATTTGGTCCCATTTTCTTTTTCATTTTCAGAATGATTTAAATCATCTGTTGAATAATTTTTGTATTCGTTTTGGAAAAAATTTACAACATTTTAACGGTCTTGCCTTTCCGGTCCACATTACAGACATACACACACTATATGACCTCAATTAATCAAAAACTTGTATGATAATTATAGTTTTGGCACTTGCAATTGATAGCATGAAAATCCGACCATTCTGGGTGTTGTGGATATAATTATTGTATCTAGATTTAGTATAACATTATTGAATTCGACTAAATATTAATACTCTAGATTTTATAAGTTCTAATTAAGGATGTGCATTTTCAAAGATCAATATATAAATGTGAATTTAATCAGGATTGAGTAGACCATGCCTCATCCGATTTCTCACCTATAGCATATAAAATAATTTTATTTATATATTCAACAATATATGTTAGTATATATGTTTAATTAAAACATAAATAGGATCAAGTGTCAAAGTAATGAGATCCATTATACACGATCTAGACAAAAAGCAAAGTTAGAGAGAAATATCTTTTTAGAGATGGAGACAGTTGAAAATATAATCTCACTCCAAAGGTAATGTATTGAGGTATTTGACATTGGAAGAACCAGTTTGTTTGACATAATAAACACATGATTGTGAAAGTTTTGTATAGACGCGCAAATAATATAATATTAGAATGAATATTTGCAAGAGAGGGGATGATTTGGTTTCAGGTCGTTTGTTGGAGTTGGTGTCAAAATTGAGCTGAATTCGAATCATCATTATTTTTCTCAGCAAAAGTATATTGCATCATAATAAGGCAGAACCAATTACTCTCAAGGTGGGAGAGAGAGGGAAATTTAACAATGATTTTGAAAATGAGACAGATTAAGAGAATACTCAGTTTCAATCCAAAAATCCAACCACGAATTTTTAGTAGATTGATTGACATCCTTGTGAGCTATAAAGTTTAATGTTGATGACGTGAATCTGAAACGTGTGACAAAAATTTCAAAAAGCTCAAGCTATGTTTGATAGCCTAAAATTATGTGAATTTTAAAGTATTTTTTCAAATACAATATTATATATTTCTAGACATATGTACCTCTCCCAGTGTTATCGTGGAAGTTCTTTTCTACGAATTTGATTGATTAGAAAAAAATTGTGATTGAGAATTGATTGGTATAAATAGTTGAGGAGTACATAAACATATGCATTTGTTTTCCTTGCCATTGAAGAAGTTAGGAAATAAAGAATCTCTGGCATTCCCAACTACTTTCTCTTGCAGTGGGTCCTCTCTCCACTCTATCCACCAAGCCAAGCCTCACTAAAACCAAATTGTTGTTAGTACCATGTGCTTTTGTACCACCATCATTACTTTGACCCAATGTCTATATTTTCGTTTCAATACAATGTTCATATCAATAAATTAAAACGAGACCTTACGCCAATGTTATTTCAATTGAATTGTGATTTCAATTGTTTCTGTAAATATTAGAAGCACTAATTGAATTCTGAATTGTTCATTCATCAGTTAGACCAACTTTATATTCATAATGTAAAATGCAAAGGCAGATTTAGGTTTTTATTTATCGTATTCTTGTAGCTCGTACTAATATCATTTATGATATATTTTTTTGATCGGCGATTATCTGTGATATGTGATTTTTTTTATGCAATTATTGATCTTATTGCTTTTATTTTGGAATTTTCACTTTTTTTATATTTGGTATGAATTTGTTTGGTCATGATTACCGTGATTTGGTGCAGTTTAAATCATTTCTATTTGAGGGCAATGCAAGATCTAGCCAGAAGCAATGATAGCATATTGATCATTTCAACTTTTAAAAAATAAAATAAAAGTATTTTAGTCATTTTCAGAATTTTAAAAATAAAAAAAGTTAATAACAGGAAGACAAATTTTTTGTGTAAAATTTAAAAGAAGTTAAGCAACACATTCGATAATTCAAACCTTTAAGGTGTAATTAGATCAAATTATCCTGATTTTAATTTTCATGTCTTTATCATGTATTTTGAGGTTAGTTTCATCTCATGTCAGTGTCACTATGCCTATTTATTTTTCTTAAAACTACAGTGGTTAAAAAAGTAATGTGGGTAAATAAGTTCCGAACTCAATCCAGTCCACCCGAAAGCTTTTCATTGATGAGTTTTAACCCACCTAATAATGGCTTTCGAGGATAAAAATATTCTCTCTCTCAATAAAAAGAGACCAAAACTTAACATTGGGAGGTTCTCTTGTTCACAACAGTCACTGCCTCCTTTTCCCAACACAAAACACACAGTGAAAAATGGTGGTTGCTCCCACTGATCCTTGTCCCTGCTCCTTCTTCCCTGCACCAACCCATGTTTAGCCTTCTGGGTCTTCACCTTTTCCCATATCTCTCTTCTGGGTTCTGCTAAAAGCAAGAGACAAGCACCGGTGTTGGTGGGTTTGGGGATGAACACCACCGGCGGAGCTGTTGCGGCGGCGGCGAGCGCGGGGACGGTGATGCGGTCGCCGTTCACGGCGTCCCAGTGGCAGGAGCTCGAGCACCAGGCTTTCATCTTCAAGTACATGATGGCCGGTCTACCTGTCCCACCCCATCTTGTGCTTCCCATTCAAAACAGCTTTCACTCCCTTTCTCATGCCTTCTCCTCCCATTATCCTCCAAGTGAGCTACACTTTCTCTATTTTTCTGAATATAGATTTGTTTTTGGATTTGGGGGTTTCTTTTGAAAACCCAATGTCCTTTTGTTTTTCTCTATTTTGTTTATAATTGTCAACAAACAATACATTTTTTGCTGTTTTGGGTTTAGTCATGATGTTATTAGTACATGGGTTGGTTTAGATTTAGGAGATGGTGGGTTTTTGTTATGCATTTGGTTGAGTAATTTTTAGGCATCCCTATAATGAAAAGATTGATTTTTAGGTGATAGATGTTGCTTTTATGAATGGGTTATGGTTTTGAAAGCAGCTTATTGATGTTGTGGTGTTATGATTCCACTGTCTCTATTCTTGTGGTTTGTTGATGTCCTTAAAAGTTGAAGTATCATGTCGCTTTCAGTAGATGGTATTGGGTTTTCCTATTGGTGCTATGCTAGGGGCTTTATTGGTGAAGCTGAAGCATTTTGTTTGGGTTTTTAATGTTTTGCAACAAAGTGGGTGTGTGTGTGACTCACCCGTATCTTTATGCAGTGGGATATTGTTCCTTTTACGGGAAAAAGGTGGACCCGGAGCCAGGGAGGTGCAGGAGGACCGATGGCAAGAAATGGAGGTGCTCCAAAGATGCATACCCGGACTCAAAGTACTGTGAGCGCCACATGCACCGTGGTCGCAACCGTTCAAGAAAGCCTGTGGAATCACAAACCATGTCACAATCGTCGTCTACTGTGACATCGCTGTCCGTCACCAGAAGCAGCAGTGATGGAGCTGGAAGCTTCCCAAACCTTCCTCTTCATTCCTTTGGTAATTACCAGACCACATGCTCTGTAACCAATCAATCCAACTATATGGATTCTATTCCCTATGGGATTCCCAGCAAAGATTATAGGTATGTCTTCCTTATATTATTCCCGAAAAATAAACAACAATATAGATGTATTAGTTTGGAGTATTTAGTTATATTCTCTGACAATAACGTAGCTTGTAGGCATGGTTATGTTTGCATTGTTGGAAAATAATTCTTGGCTTTTCCTACCTGCTGAAAAAAAGTCTTTGTTTAGAACGTGAATGGCTAGCAAAAGGCTACCGGTAGATTAGTCTCTCTCACATCTTAATGTTCGGTAATCTGCATTCTTAAATTTTGCGTTGATGTTTGGATATAACTTAGGAAATTAATAATTGTTATATCTGATGTCAGATCCATTCTTTGTTGGGCCATACTGACAAATTTTAATGGTTGGTGAAAAAAATTATGTTTTCCAGCCATTCAAGTAACGGATTCCTTGTACGGGAACATAAATTTCTATTCCACTCTGTTATTATGAACTCAGGGAAAGATGCTCAATTTCGTATTTTTATGACAAAGCTATTCTCTTTCGGCTTCATTATAATTTTTCTGTAGCATGTTACTAAATGAAAGGAAAGTTTGTCAAATCTCTTTCATTTAGGCCAGAGGATTGATTGCATCCTCCTGGATTTTATGTTCAATGTTTGAGAACAGTCATATTATGGACAGCATCTGTAAGTAAGCAGAAAGATAGGTTTCTTTCATCAACCATGGTTGGTCTCTAATTTGTTTATTTTGCTTAGACTTTATTCGCTCTATTTTATGGGTTAAAACATGTTGCTACATGAATTTTGTATCTCGGGCCCCGCGACTGAAATAATGCGATAAGGAGTAGTATCAAAGACTCCTGTCATCTGGGTAATGAATGCTACACAATATTTTCTGCAGCTTTCTGGTTTCTGGGCCCTGATGTTCTTGAAAATAGCACTCAAATTTATCGTCTTTGCCACTGTTTTTTCAGACTCCACTTTGGTCTGCTATTCAGCTTTTTACTCGTCTCTTCAATTCAGTGATGACATTTAAAATTGTTCTGAGTATTCCAGTTAGTAGTAGTTCAGCATTTTCTGTCAGAAGGAGAATATAAAAAGTATTAGAAAGACTGTAATTTTTTTATGAAGAAAGGGAAATTAAATTTTCTTGCTGGCTTGGCTTGGCTGTCTTAAGGTAGTTTATAGAGTAGTTGAAACTTGAGCTTGCACCAGAAACATATCTCTCTCTCTATCATATTGCCAATTGGACATATTATCATTATATTGAACAAATATTGGTTACTATTGTACTCATGCTCTTCAACCGGTTTTTGTTTCTTTTTTCTTTTTATGTCCTTCCAGTTGGTAGATAGAGCATCAGGAGAGTGAAGTTCGTACTGTATTCGTTGGTGGATGCTCACTATCACTATGCTGAAATATTCTTTTCTTTGCGTTTATACTATAGTTAATGGATTGCTTACTGAGATCTACACAAGAATGAGTCATGGTATCTTTTGTGCACAACTTGTTCTGCACTGGAAGTTACCTTTGGAGAATGGTTTAGCACTGCCTTGGTTCTCATCATCTTTAATCTATCAATTTATCATACTAAGTGTTATAAAAATCCCGACTTGTCCAATTAATCCCTGATTAGTCCCTGATTAATCCCAATTAATCCTTTAATCCAATTAATTTTCAGATTAATTCCCAAAAGGCCCTCTCCGCCCGACTAGCACCTAGCGTTTTCTAGAACACTGATTATTCTAATAGGTGATCCATGAATAAATGAATTACGTATCAGTTTAAGTTCTTAGTTTAACTGATCATGTAATTGCATGTTCTGATGGGACCGAACTTGGAGCTTTGTTCATGTTTCTGCTATACCAATCTTCTCCCCGTGTTGCCGGTCTTAGCAGTTTCCTTTTCATGGCCGATTGCATGAGATGGTTCCTAATCCAATTTTGGTCCTAGAGTTTTAATACTACAACCTGACTATACTACAAACTATGTTGTATATTGCTGTTCAAATCATTTAGGAATGGGCATTTAAGAAACTTGCACTCCAAGCTTCGAGTGAAAGAAAACCAAACCGTGTTTGTCCTATTTTCTTTGTCGTGTGACCTATATGTAGAAAACACTCTTTTAGTGCATGCGCTGAATTTTAATTTTGTGAATGAATAGGTATCTTCAAGGCCTTAAGCCGGCTGAAGTTGGTGAGCATAGCTTCTTCTCGGAAGCTTCAGGAAGCAACAAGGGCCTTGAAATGGAGTCGTCGCTGGGCAGTGCATGGCCTCTGATGCCATCTAGAGTCTCCTCCTCAATGATGCAGAATGATTACCCTCTTGATTCGGGGAAACAGTCTCTTCGTCCTTTCTTCGATCAATGGCCTAAAGCCAGAGAACCCTGGACTACCCTCGAGGATGACAAGTCCTTTTCCACAACACAGCTCTCAATATCCATTCCGATGGCATCGTCAGACATGTCTGCAACAAGCTCTCAATCACCCCATGGTTAGTGAGTTGTTATTAGGGAAATTGGTTTGTGAAGAGTTATGCGCCTTGACTGTGTATTTTCTTTTTTCTTTTTTCTGCAGATAACTGAATGAAGAATGATTTGGAGTTTGGGGTTCCAGTCGTCCAGATTCTGGTGCTCATCATCAACCGTCTGTGTTGCGTGTTTTCCATTTTCCATGCAAGTAGCTCTACTCTTCAAGTTTCTTGGTGTTTCTGTTTGTTGTGTTCGTGTAAAATTACATTTTCTGAGACTGAGTTTTATGTGTGTGAATAAATGAAAGGGGGAAATGTCACTTTCCTACCTCCAACCAGATAACTTTCTTTTATAAACAAGCTGCATGGATTAAACGGCAGCAACATCTGTCGACAGAATTATAGTAAGAGACTGAGGAGCCGAACTCTCCTCAAACTCACACCATGCACAGGAACGAGACCATCTCGCTAAGCAATGAGCAGCACGATTTGCATATCGTCTAACTAATCCAATGCACACATTGCATGAATCATTCAACAAACTAACACAACCTTGACAAGTAAACTGAAATTTGAAAGCATGGGAACAAAATTATGAATCAGGGATACGACAACCCGGGATTCTGATTCAAGCACGACATTTAACTATCATTTGAGTCGAATTCATTGAAAAGAGCCTCCAAAATAGTCATCGCTTCAACTAACTCTGGAAGCAAATTCCCTTGAAAGAGCAAATTGCGACCTGAAACCAGCTCGTCGCGCCACCATACTTAGCCCGTACCTCCCCTCGTCCCCGAAGATAGCACCGTCCGATTTTCAGCCAGTTTTTCTCATTTTCCCCCATTTCAGTTTTTGGTATAAATATAATTGAGACTCTTTCATTTCAGACTTGACCCCTTTAAGCTGAGTATTATAGAGATTAGGTTTAGGTTTAGGTTAAATTAGGGAAAGGAAGAGAAGAAAATGAGCTTGTGAGAGAAGACATGGTTAGGAGAAGCCATTGGAAGTCAAGATTGGAGAAAATGGAGCTTAAAGATGAAGTCTCCATCTTCTTGTAACTCTTTCTATCAATTTACTTAGATTTGTTTATGGATTGTATGGATTAGTGATTTTATTGTTTAGCTGATAGTTATGGTTTTGGGATTTATTGTTGAGTAGATTGGTTGGTTGATAGTGGATTGAAGATGGGGTATGGAATGGAATGAGTATTAGAGTTTAGATTGTTATATTTGTTGATTGAATGTTGTGGGTTGATTGCTATATTATGAGTTTTATTGTTGAATTGATATTGAATCTAGTTGGTTCTTGTTGGTTGACATGGTTAATTGTCTGGGTTTGTGCTTATTGTGAAATCCACGGTGATGAGGAGCTTAATTGTGCATTTATGGGTTGAGTTAATAAGGAATTGATTGAGAGTAAGTTGAATTACATGATTAGAATTGGGGTAAAACTTGATTAAGGGCCATAGATGCGTAGTTTAATGTTTCACCTCTCAAGTAGGTTTGGTGATGATTTAACTTAGTAAGACGAGGCCCAGAGGCAATCGACTTAAACAGATTAGAACATTTGTAGGTCTAGGGTTTACATTTTCATTTTCGTTTTCAAACTGCTTTGTAACACTTGAGTTGCATAGTCTAGCTCCTGCTGGCTTCACCTCTTTGTGGGATCGATATTCCGGAACGAAATACTCTCGTACTACTTGGCGATCAGTGTATTTGGTGTGTCACGCGGGAATGGAGGATTCTCGAGAGGGAATTCTCATGCGTCAAATTTTTGGCGTCGTTATCGTGAAGGTCTAGATATCTAGCAACCATAGTTGAAGTGCTTAGAGTCGTGTTTTAAGCACTTCTATTTACTTTTATAAATTTTGAAAAATACAAAAATATTTTCTTTTCTTGTAATTCTTACTTTTGAATTCCTCAAATATCTTTTGTGTGATATCTTGTTTGCATGCGATTATTGCACTTGTGCTTTCACTCTCTTCGTCTAGTGTTGCTATTATTTCTTGAATTCTATTTAGGTTCAAGAAGGTATCAGATGAGAGCAAACTATCCTGAAGTAAGATTGGAGAGGGTATGGATTTCATCAAGAGACGATGAGTCCCATGAATAACCAAAAGTGGCCGAAGTGCCAAAATAAATCAAAGACTCACCATCCTCCTCACTGATGTTGGGGTTCGGAGGGTCTAAAACATACATGCACAGCGGAAAATAACAAATCAAAACCCCAAACCCGCCTATGATCGAATCTATGCGATAGATCTACGATTATAGTAATTAAAACCTGAGATTTAGAACTTTACCTCTTTTAAATCAAACCACCGTTTTAGGAACACCGATCTAGTCTCCCCTCTATTAGTATCCACATGAACACACAAGATCTCAAATCTAAACCTTAAATTGCCTACTAGAACGAAAGAGAGCTCAAGTGAAAAATCCTGCAGCGTTTCGGTATAGTTTTTTTTTTCTTGAAAAAATCAGCACCTAAGGCCCTCTATATATAGAGTTTGGCTAGGGTTTT
>JAYMTP010005702.1:0-13026 GCA_036897365.1 Geranium brycei | reverse complement strand
AATGTAATTTGGGTGACTGCAAAATCGAGTTTTATATTTGGGTGTACTTATGTGAGAATGACATATAGTTGGGTGTACTTATGTGTAATTACCCCTTAAATTTAAGAACATAATAATCATTTCAAAACAAATGACAAAATGGTCATTTTGCCCTCCATCAATCTCCTCTTTCTTGTCCTCTTCGCTGATCTGGTTCTCGGCCGTCAATTTGTGAAGATGATGATAATACTGGCTCTTCGGCTGGTACTGACCTTGCTTTTTGTTGAAGAAATCGTACTCCGATCTCACTATCGCCGTTTCAGTCTCAGCCACATAAATCTCTTCGCCATCGTGGTGGCAATTGTTCTCGGCGGCGTGGCGGTGGAAGTAGTCGGATTCCGGGGGAGAGGGAGGGTAGAAATTCTCCTAGTTCCAGGCGGAGGAGGCTTGCGACGGCGTGATCGAGTAGGTGGATTTTTTGCGCTCAATAGGGTTGTGTCTCGCCGGAGACGAGACGCTCGAATCGGAGAGTATGTGGGGAGGGCGCGACGGGGAGGAGGGAGCTTGGAGCTCGTGATGGTCGGAGAAGGCGCAAATCGCGGCAGTGGAGGGTTGGAGTAGTGGAGGAAGAGAGGTTAGGTTGTGGCGGACACGGAGAGGGTGGAGCCGGTGAGGCGAAGGTAGTCGGAGTGGGCCGGAGTGTTGCTCCGACGCCATGGCTCGCGTCCTTATGACACATTACATCCCGATCTAGCATTTTTGGCTATACCGAGTTGAGCAATGGAGGTGTTGGTCCATTCAGTACAATTCTTTTGTTCTCAATTGGACCAGTTCAATTTTGGCTTCTTAAATCAAGGGTTGATAGGACGTTGTGAGGCACCTTTAGTCGATCAAGTAAATTTGCATTTTCTGCTAGAATCCGGGTCGATTTCCACAGGGTTCAAAATAGGGTTTATCCTCAATTAACTTGTGTTCAAATTTTAAAACAGGAAAGTCTAAAAGACAGATTTTGTAATTGTGTGTGTTGGCAAAAATTTAGGCAATAAATAACAAGTAACAAACATGCATGTAAGATGGATAAGTTTGTAAACAGTTAACTAGCAACCACGTATGCTAGACCGACGGCTCAGTGCCAATCCAAGATTCCCCAGTTAATCTCAATCATGCAATCTTATTAGGCCTACGCTATAATTACAGTACCCGCCTCTCGGCATTGGGTACTGCCTAATTTCGGATTAGGCAACCCTCTCGGGAATTACCACAGCAGTGTAAACAATGATTTTCGAACCAAGGAATCGACTCCAAGAGACCGATTCCTCAATCTTACTCACAGTCAATTCTCAATTGTCACTCTCGGAATCAACCTCGAACTCAAATAACGAGTATTAAGTAGCTAATTTAACACAAGTATAAGTACAAAGCAAGATAGTAGTCTAAAGCATAGATTATTCAATACCAAACCTAGAATTGTTATCCGATCTTGAGAAGTATGTATGCCGATATGTCAAGTGTCTGTGGTTCCTTGAAGCAATTCGTAAAACTAATCATTTGTTAAGTAACTTGCGAGTTAAGAAATTGAGAACATAAAAAAAAATTAGATTATAGATTTACACTTGTATCACCCTCATCTAAACCACATAATCACATGATTTGCAATACCGTCGTCCTTTGTTAATCCCCGAGGAAATGACAAGGGTTTAATTGCTTCCCTTTATTACTTGTTAAGTACACTTCGCTTGAGACGTTGATTCGTGTCGTTCTCGCGACACGTTTCGGCTGAACATCAAGTTCTTTTTTATCTTTGGAACACGCCTCGCACTATTCAAAGTAAAAAATTGTACATCATGGATTCATGGCCTAATAATAGATCATATCCTAACTCTTGCAAACTATATTGTACCCCCTGTGAATGATGCCTTAATTTGCTAATATGTTGGGAATCACTCCCTTCAAAAAGTGAAATGGATACATTGTCCCTAGAATTCGAACAAGACATATTTCGTGAACTAGACGACACATTTATATTTTAATTACGGCTCTCTCTATCATCTTGAATTTTGCCATGATAGATCCACACCGTATACAATTTAAGAAAAATTTTCTTCTATAAATGATTACAAATGGTATCCATATCATGTACACAAATGTTAAACACCCCACGTACAGACACTTGAACTGATCCACACCATATTGTCGAGCAATTTTCCTCGCTAATTCAATGAAGATGCCCATTCCCAACATGTATCCCTTACTCACTCTCAGCTCTTATTCGTTTCCAATCCATCTCTTATACACGAAAAATACAATTAAGACAATATAAATGTGTTGTGAATACTTAATTACAAGAAATATAATATATAACTAAACATACCTTATAGTCGGCGAACTTAAAATACTTTCTTTGGTAAATTTGAATGGACCAGCGTATAGTTTAGAGAGGAGAGAAAATTTGTTAAATAGGAGGAAGAAGAGAAAACTTGAGAAAGATAAGAAATAAAGGAAATGAGCATTTATGTATTATAATATGTATCAGTGACAACAGACTTAGAGAGGCGCAGTCACTAACACATAAGGATGGCGGACCTCCAAAATTGTATCGTCTTTAAGTAACGGTCACACCAACAATTTTATTTTGGACGTTAATATGTAACAACCGCTTCTAGTCAAGAGGTCAACTCACATCGGACCTTGGTCGATGCGAAATTACATACAAACAACATTATTTGTTCTGTTCGTCGTTGTAAACTTAGCAATGGGTGACGACATTGATATGTCGTCCTTTGTTCAATAGTGACATCAGACTTAGTTCTCGTCCGCCGTTGCAACATTAAAATAGTACAGTGAATTTTTTTTTATCAGCGAATATATTGATGATATTGATATGAAAAGAGATGAGATCCCGAAAAGGGAGTATCTAACTCTTAGCCTTAAAAGGCAATACATGATGATTGAAGCATGAAAGTAAAATGAAACATGAAAAATTGAAGCATGACAATTGAAAAGAAATTGAGCCGGACTGAGCAGGCATGAATCAACAGATTTGAGGAAATCAGACCGGACAGGACCAGACCACATAAACCCTAGCAAAGCTTGAGGGTGAGCAGTTACAACACAGCCCCGACAAAGAGAGGTCAGCACCTCCAGACAACGCCTCCTGTGAATCCAGCAACCACCCCGAACCAGAAAACTTGACCGCAGCACCTCCGCGGGCATGAATCGACGTTGTCGGCCAACACCGAGAGAGATCTCCGGCGAGTTCCGAGAGAAATCCCGCCTCCACCGCATGCCCCCAGAAGAAACCAGCCGGCTCCGATTGAGATCACGATCACATATTGGTGATTGAGCAATGGGTATATATATCTTAGAGAAATGAGTGCTCTCTTCATCACTTTGCCAAGTTCTAAAAGACCATTTCAAATCTGAAATTACTCAACAAATTAAGTCTATATGAGCTCCACATGATTTACACATATCAAATTGTGGTATTCATAGGGAAAAAATTACAAAGTCAGCTAGCTGGTACAAAACATAAACAATATATATAAGACTTTCCGAAGACCCAACATCAAAACTAAAGTTCCCAAAATTCATAGCAACCGATGATCATCACTGTCATCGATCATCAAAGGCTATGGAATGAACTTCAGCTACAAACATTAGACCCATAATTAATCAAATTTGAACACTAACATGCAAGTTAGCCCACAAAAAAAAACCCTAAAAAACACATCCCACATATTCTTCCTCAATCCAATCCCCACCGCACCACAACATATAATAGGAACCCAAAAGGACACATCAACCTAAAAATGAGGCAACAATTAGACCATCAACATAAACATGAATGCTATGTGTCATTCCACATTGTGAAAGTCTGAGCTCCATGACACAACGCCACGTTGTTAGTACTCCTCGGCGCAAGCGTCGTGGGAACCGCCGTCGGCACCCAGTTGTTGCACGCCGACCCCTGATCATACGCCGCCGCCGACGCCGCCTTGGCGGTGACGTTACTTGACGACTGTTGCGAGAGATAGTAGAGGTTTCTTGCATTGTAAGGGTCGCCATACACGGCGGTGTCATTGTCTCCGAACCCATTATTGTTATTATTACTATTATCAACGACGGTGCTCATGGGGATGACGTACCCGTTGCTATTGTTGTTGGGGTAGTGGTCTCCGCCGCCGCCGTAGATGACGGAGTTGGAGCCGGAGCTGTGCTCCATGGAGTCGAGGCTCATGAGGTTGTGTTGCTGGAAGAAGTTGTGGGTGGCGCCGAGCTGGAGCTGGTGGAAGTCTTGGAAAGAGTCTTGCTGCTCCTGCTTGCACCACCCGGGGACGGCGGCGGCGGAGGCGGAGCGGTGGTTGTAGTGGACGCTGAAGGGAGGGGGAGGAGGGTTGTTGAAGGCGATGGTGGGCCAGGCGCCGCCGGGGGAGGCGTAGTTGGGGATGGCGTCGGTGATGATGCTGGCGTCCTCGTTGGCGGCGGAGGGGCGGAGGGAAGAGGTGAGGTCGGCCTGGTCGGCGGCGTCTTTGAGGCGCTTGGCGGCGGCACCGATGGGGAGGGTGGTGCTGTCGAGGATGCTCTTCACGTCGTAGCGGCTCATGTCGAAGTTGGTCACTGCGTTTAGGCCTCGGAACTTTATGGCTGCTATGTCGTATGCTTCTGCTGCTTCCTCTTGTGTACCTTCATTTTTTAAAACAAAAAAAAATAAGATCATGTTACTAATTCAAAACAAAATTGTAAATGAAAAAAATGAAAATTTTGGCACATAATAAGTGTATCAGTATAGCAATTTATTAAATAAATCACTTATCTAAACACATGTGTTTGGAGATTCATAAGTTTAGTCTTGAATTAATTGAATTAAGAATATATTATTGTGATAAAAAACTGAGTTGAGTTCTTCTGAAAATATATTATTAGTTAAATGTCAAAAATTGATAGTTACAAGCAACTGTCATTCTTTTTAAAAGAGTGTAATATATGTATACGTGACATCCCCAGCTATACATAACTTTACATCCACAAAAGAATATACAGAATTAAAATTAAAGTATAGTTAAATATGTAGAAATTTGATACTTAAATGTATGTTATGGAAATTAAATGAACGGTGCATGCAATAATGGGACTTACTGAAGGTGCCCAAGTAAAGGTCCTTGTTGCCTGCGACCCTTCCAATCCTTGCTTGCCATCGTCCATGTTGGTGGTGTCTGTATATTCAATCAAAATATTAGATTTGCCTCAACCCAATGCTTTATTTGTTGAAATGTAGTGGTCATTGTACATTAATTATATTGAATATATATATATGTGTGTGTGTGAAGTTGCAACTCAAACACTGTGACTTCATAAGTGTAAAAGTTATTTTAGTATTTTACTAGAGAATATAATTCTATGTATAAATGTATGTAAGGTTTTGAGAGAGTTTTATGAGTAAATAAGATTTAGTATAATTTTAAAAAGTATATTTAATATTATTAAAAAAGATGATCTGATTGAAAATAAATTTTTGAAATTTTATGTAATTCAAGTTTGAAATATTTAATTGAGGCGGTATGAACTTATGTTTGACTAACGATAAGATATTTTAATAAATTTACATATTTTGACTGACATTTAAATATATGAATGATGAAGTAATTTGAGAAGTGATCTTGATTAGCATTTAGCACCACATATTTGGGTATAACTTATCTTCTTGAAAACCTAAATATAAAGCACAGCCCTCCACACCTTAAAATAAGCAACTGGCTCTTGAAGCAACCTCTGCCAATTTGTTGCCATTTTATCATGAAATCTAGAGATCTGTTGCATTATATATTTGATTCCCTATACATTCAACACTTAATCAATGTTATAATTACTAAAAAACACATAAATAATTACCTTGTCACGCCTCGATAAATAGAAGCACCACGCGAAAACCCGCTACTCTTCCTAAATAAACAAAAAAAAAACACAAAATAATTATAAACATCAATTTCGTTTGTCAAAATATCAAATTCTCAGAATTCTAGTACAAAATCAAATGTATATGTATTTGTACCTTCGCAGAGACGCAACATACTCCTGCCTGGTCATGTGCTTCATTTCTTCCAACTCCTTTTCATAGGTACTAATCTGCATTAATTAATTACCATTTAATTAATAAATTAATAAATATAATGCTGTGAAAATATAATTAACACATCCCAGATAATGAGGGGTGCTTGCTTTTTAATTAGGGACATAAAATGAATATAATAATCCAAATACATCCCCCATTATCACAGACAAAACACAAATTAACTGAACATGTCTTTTCAAAACAACATTGCTAGATTCAAGCTTCTTTTTTTCCCAATAAAAAGAAGAAGAAAAATTAATTGTAAATAATCATAAATTAATGAATACATACTGGAAAATTGGTAGTGGTAGTGGCTCCCCAGTACTTCAATGCTGCTAAATCATAAGCCCTTGCTGCCTTATCTTCTTTGTCATATCCTCCTAAACAAGATATATAATTAAAATCAGATCTTATTCCTTCTAATTTCAATAAAAAAAAGCTTTGATGTGTTATTAATTTATATTAATATAAAAAGCTTACCCAAATACACTGCAAGAAGATTTGAAGAAAGCCCCCAACAACATCAAGATTGACATGAAATAAAACGCAGTCAGCATCATATACATATATAATCATTGGTTATGATTTTAAAAAAGAAAACAAAGAGAAAATGATGATGATGATCATGTGAATTAATAATTAATAATTAATTACCTTGCCTTCCCTTGCGAGTTTGTCCTTCTCTTCTGCAACTATTATCCCATAAATGTGCCTCATACCTACCTGTCCATCTATGTCTGCCAAAACACAACCAACCCAAAATTAGAACAAAGAAGAAATTTATATATTTCACAAATTATTACATCAAAGTTCATGATTGAAATTGAAAGCAACCACTCTCTCTCTTAAAATTCAAAAATGTCTATAAAATTAATTTTCTCATAGAAAAAGAGAGTTCATACATAATATAATTTAATATTGATTTGTGTGTGTACCTTGTTACACCACGGTAAATGGAGGTTCTTTGACCAAAAGTGTCAATGGACTTCCTCGGCACCGCCTCCACCACGGCCTGGCTGTCTACAACCGCACCGCCACCGCCCGTGGTGGTTGACTTGTTCTGCTTGTTTGTATCCGACGTGGACGAGCTCTCGGCCGCGCCACCGCCGGTGCTCATGGAGAGAGAGAGGGTTTGTGTGCTCGTTAGGGTTCCGTTTGTGGCGGCGTCGGCCTTGGCCTCTGGCGGCGGGGTCGGCTGGTTCCTCAGCCACGTCTTGATCATTGACAGCCCGATGGAGGAGCTGTTACCACCACCGTCCGATCGAGTTTGATGATCATCTGGAGGGAGCTGTTGGAGTGGTGATGAGTACATGTTGTAGTGGCCTCCGTCGTAGGGGGCGGCGATCTTGCTGTCGGCGAAGGAGTGTCCTCCGAGGAAGTTCTCGAGCTTCGGCTCTTGGTTTTCGAGGTTGCAATGGCCGCCGGACCCGGCCATGAACATGTCGGAGCTCAGGCCAAGTCCCTTCATGTTCCAATCTACAATAACATATTATAATCCCATCAATAACCTTAACAGCTCTTAAGAATCACAAGTTTGGTCTCGTCTATCTGCTTAATCACAGTACAGATAATCCCAAATCTTGATACACAAGCTGATAAAAAAAATGATAAACCCGTCAAGAAAGAGATCTTTTTTTACACCTCTAGGGTTTCAAGGTACTTTTGACAAGGTTGAGGTTTCACTTTTTGTCTTGTCCTAAAATGAGGAAAAATATGAAAACAAGCAACAAATAATTAATTACCATGAGATTGGTGGTGATGGTTCCTCTGGAAAGCTTCGAGTATCCCGAAAGAGGGAGCGGCGTAGCAGTCGGCTCCGGCGCCGGAGATGTCGTCGGAGGTGAAGCCGGAGCTTTGGTGTTGATGAGATGGGAGATGTTCTTGAGGGGACAAAGAAAACCCCAACCAGTTGTTCATGGAATTAGCCATATAAATTCAAGAACAAGAACCAAGAACCCAAGAAGAAGACCAAGAAGAGGAAGGAGAGGAAAGGACTGTGTATGTGAGTTGGGTTGGTTATTTATAAGATGGGTTCATGCATGAACTTGTTAGAGAGAGAGAGAGGTGGAGGAACCATTCAAGTTTTTAAGGTTTTTGGGGAGGAAGAAGAGCAGGTGTCAAAGTAAATTGAACATTTCTAGAAAAGAGGTACCAAAGGATTTATTATATAATCTCTCTCTCCATCGCCTTGTTCAAGGGAATCATCAATGCACGAGGGGGTGCCCTTACTTGTTAGGGTATTTTTGATATTTTAACTCCTCTATATTGCTCTATTATTAAGGATATACCAACGACACGTGGTGGGCTGGTACAAGGTTATCTTGGTCATTTTGTTCGTGTACAGGTGTATAATTATATATTAAGTTTTTTTAATTTAAATAGTTGTCTACTTATAAATACTATGTATCAAGTATATATTTCTTTTATAAACACTGATCTATTAAATTTATTGTTTGTAAATAAGTGTAAGTGTGTGTGTTTTGAGAATTTTGTTATCAACTTAATTATTAGAATTTAGGATTAAATTCATGATGTTAAGAAAAAAATAACCCTTTTAAATACGATAATATTTATACAATGCAATCAAAAATCAAATGCATTCGTGTCAATCCCTTGTGACACAAGTGTTTGCTAAGAAAATAATTATAAGAAATAATCAAAGAGTATTGTTGTGGTGTCGCACATAATTAATTGTTTATTTGGTCAGCTTGTGACTTGGGAGTTCTTTATGCATAAGGCAGAATCGGAGTTAGATACGCCCCAAAAAGAACTTAGAGAAAAGGTACACCAATAAAATATCATAGTTTAGAACTCAACAATTGATCTAAGTATTTAGATTTCCTCCAAAACAATAGATAGGATTGGAGTTGATCGTAGTATAAGATTTTGTTCATTGACAAGTACATATCAATTTAGATTGTTAAAATTGTATTAGAGTTTCAAGTAAATAAATAAAAATTTATCGTAATGTATATCAATTAATTGTAAAATTTATATCTTCTAAATTACAGTAAAATATTAAAGACTAATTTACCTTTAACTTATATCATACTGGCGTGTTTACAACCTTAAGAACCAATTCAAATCATTCAGTTTTTTTGTTAATAGTCATAATTTGTTGTTGAGTTGGTGAGTGACAATTATGCTAATTAAGGATTTTTCCTAAATTTTTTTGTCATTTAGCAAGGGTCAAAGGAGTTGTGGTAAATGTGCATATTATAGAAAAGATTAAACTTATTTGACTAATTGGTTAAGCACTTGAACTTGGTTTCACGAGACATGAGTTTGAGTCACGTTACGTTATCTTCATCTTCATATCCCACCATTATTTGCATAGCCTCTTTTAAATGATCACGACTTTATCACTTTGGTCTATGTGGATTCAAGACGTTCTTACCGGTATTACTTGTAACGGTCGCATGCACTTGCATGTTATCGGGTGCATATGGACAACTGTCTACGGGCCCAACAAGTTTTTGACGCTGTTGCCAGAGACCAACGGTTAAAATCAGTTTAAATTGTGTGGTTAATTTGTATATACTGAACTTTGGTTTATCTGGACTATATTGCAGGTGTGAATGTGAATGACCCGTTTGTCAGGACCACCTGTACTCGAGTTAAATCCAAAAATTGAAGCAGAGAGTTGGCTTAACAACGCTCAAAGAAAGAACCGCCAGCACGACACTAAGCAAGGCTCGGCTAGTATGAGTTTTCCCGGTAATGATGCAGCCAACCATGCCAATCGAAACCAAGAAGGAGATAACTTCACTGACCCGAACCACGAAACTCAAGGTATGGTGCCACCCCTTCCACCGGGTCTTCAACATAACTTTAATGAATTCCAAGGACATGGAAGATGTGGCTCGCATTATAACACGAACTTCTTGAATTAAAAGTCGGTGCACCTGAGCAGTTAGATATGATGTATCAGTTCTGACCTTGGTCATAAATACTTGACCAATAGTGGTCAGGGACATGACCGTTACCGAATATCATATTTGATGTCACACAGTATTATGTGTCGGCTATAGTGACCATGCTGACTGTTGACGTAATCATATAACCGAAGTACTATGTAATTTCTAGTCAAGTATATTGTTGTGTTGACTATTAATATGATTAGTTGACTGTTGACGATATCGACATACATACGTTATTGTATGTTGAATATAATTTACTGTAACTGACGCATGTAATTTGTGCGTCAGGTATGCTATTTTACACCTTACGCATGCAAATTGCTTGCGTCGATGTTATCTGCATTGGTGTTTACATAGTAAATGAACATTATAGTAACAATAAAATAGTAAACAACATGATTTTATACATTAAATGAATAAAAATTACTACAAAAGCAAGTGGAAAGGGTCGAGCTTATCCTGATGTCGCTTATTGACGGTGAAAGTAAATAAATAACTAAAAAAAGAATTAGAGGAAGGTAGGGGTTAGAGAGGTAGCTAGGCCTAACCACATGGGTCATACCCTAATGGATGGGAGCATGTGGCTTAATTGAAACTCAATCTTTGTTTGGACTCAAGAATTTCAAATTCGCATTTTTTTAATTTTTATGTTCTTCAAATAATTAATCACATATATCATTTGTTAAACTGATCGTGCGTAGATTCTGATGTTAAAACAAAGTAGCATGCATAGTACAATCAGTCTAAAACGCACACGTGTATAGGAGGAAATATTTTAATTAATTAATTCATGAATTAATCATACTTGGAATATTTTAGAAAAAAAAATGTTACAGATTTGAATGGAATTTTTTATGTTACTATCATCATTTTATATAAAATGAAGAAATTGACGCAATTTCCGTGATGAAATATTGAAGCAATTTCCGATGATGTTACATTATTAATTAAGAGGTATTGCAGATGTCCTAATAATAACGAAATTTTCACGCAAATAATTACAAAGTACTGAAACCATCTTATATGTAAATTATTATCTATTTACAAAATAATATTAACCTACAAATAACTACATATATGTTTAATTAACAATAAAAGGGTATGACCTAAGCTCGTGTGTCTATGAGGAAGATGGCACCTAGGAAGTGTTTTTGTGTTTATTTAATTTATTAAAAGGGTGTATTTTTCAAACATTATTGGAAATCACATTCTCCCGTGTAATTTTTTTAATGAAATTAGGAGTGTAAACAAGCCGAATCGAGTCTCATTTTGGCAGGGCTCGGCTCAGCTCGTGAAAAAAGTGTTCGACTCGGACTTGAATGAGTTTATGCAACCAAGTTCGAGTTCGGCTCGAAATAAAATAGACAAGTTCGAGCTCGGCCCGATTCGGTCCGCTTAAATTTCAATACAAATACCCTTTAAAAATTAAATAATTCATTAAATAGTAATTACTTGATTCGAACCGTCTCACTCTATTATAGATATATACTTATCATTGAAAATTTAAACATATATTAATAAATTTATAACCAATTAAATAATAAACGAGCCGGCTCACGAGGCTATTGAGCCTTAAAAGGTTAGGCTCGTTTATTAAACGAACCCATTCTCGAGCTCGAATTCGGCTCAAACTCGATTATAACGAACCTGAATCGAATATTTAACAAGCCGAGCTTGAGCGGCTTGTTAAAAGCTCGGCTCGTTTACAGCCATAAACGAAATATTCTATATATTCCATCCATTTTAACATATAGTGCAACAAACGGTACATTAAGAGAAAAATTATATCACTAAAAGGTTAAGAAGAATATAAATTGTTAATCACATTCTAAACAGAGATGCAAAGTGTAATTATATTTTGGAATAATTATACTTCACTATACTCAAGGTAATAGTTTGCTTGCTTTCGAGTTCAATACCTCAAATTAGATTTTTTTACCGATAGCCTGGCTTCGTTTTAGTTACACTAAACATTTGCTTGCTTTCGAGTTCAATACCCCAAAACATTTGCTTGCAACCAGTGCTTCGAGTTCCAATTCGACCGGAGATGCGAGAAAAATAAGGGAGGGCTGGGTTGATTCAACAAATTAGAGTTGCGATTGTTCGATTTCGAGAACGATTTATTTATCAAATTTCTAGTGCTTTCTAATTAGGTCTTATTTTTATCGATTTCGCAGTTTCTAGCCCTTCATCTTCTAGATCCTTGATTTCCTCATCGCTCTACGATTCAATCCTCTCCAAAGATCGACAATGCTCACTTGTTGCCAAATGTTTTGTCGTTGCTAAAGTGACGAAATTGGAGGATTTATTTTGAGCTTTTATGTAATTTCTGGTGCTAGTTATTTCCAGTTCTTGATTTTGCGAGTGATTTGTTCTGAAATTGATTGTTCATCAATTTTAGACTAATGTCATTTTAGACTTTTCGCACGTCATTCTATTAAATTTAAGGAAAATTACCTTATCAGGTATCTGTAAAGTAAATTTTAAAATTTTGATACAAGTTGAAAAGGGGCAAACTTAAATATAGTGAACTGTAATTATTCCTTTATATTTGTAGAGTATCTCAATATAAGTTTTTCATTACTGACGGCGTACGTAGGGAGAGTACGCCGTTACAAATCAACTTTGTAACGGCGTACAAAAACCGTACGCCGTTAGAAAATTTGTAACGGCGTAGCTTCCATCGTACGTCGTTGATAACCTAATTTTGTAACGGCGCACACAGTAGAGTACGCCGTTACAAAATCGATGACCGTCGACCAAAACCTTATCGTTAGAAGCTAACGGTTCGAAAACGGACCGTTGTTGTTACCGTTAGTTTGTAATAGCGCACATTGCACCGTGCGCCGTTACAAAATATATTAATAAGGGCAGACATTTCAATGTGCGTCGTCGCAAATGGTCAAAAATTTTGACTACTCCCTAGTCAAGATTGTTGACTTTTGCTTGATTTCGGTTTTTTCGTTCGCTTTTCATATACCAATTGCAGACCGAAATGACCATAATCATTTTAAATGA
>JAYMTP010005701.1:0-13027 GCA_036897365.1 Geranium brycei | reverse complement strand
ATATATATATATACCGGATATAAATCAACCTTAGCCTTCATAGAAGACACCATTTCAAGATTGTTTATTAACCAGATAACCTATGACAATCAAACAAATTTCGCAAGTCATATGAACTACATGTCAATCAAGATATTTCCTAGATCAAAGGTTTCCTATTGTTAGTATTTAGGTTACCCATTGATTTTATAGAATTAGTTAACTTCCTAACTAGTATAGATCTACACCCTACATAAAGGGATCTCTCATTGTATTAATAACAAGTTCAATCAATAAAGTATTTGAACTTTGTCACTACATACAGTATTTATGCTGCTGCTTCTCCATGCATGTTTTCTAATCAGATATGAGTGACAGATACATACCCCACGAGAATGTAGTTCACCTATGCTGCCACCCCAATGACAATTAGTCCATTTTGTTACCAGTAATCAGCACATGAACAGATGCCATCTTTAAAATGGTGGAAACGGTTGGTATCTCTGACGATTATCAACCGGTTTGTGATCTTCGATATGAGTTTCACAGCAGAATGGCAATCATCGCACATCCTCAGGTTCTTAAATACATGAATGGGTGCCTCTGATGGGGTTTTCATAAGACCATACGCTATGGCCAGCTTCTCACTGTGATAGCAAAGATAATCCTCCTTCTGCTCATCCTCAACATCATGCAATACAGAAGCAATATCTGGTGAATACCCCAATTGTTTGATCTTAGCCAATAGTTCTTTCACCTTACCATAAATTTGGCTATACTCTGGATGCTTATCATCTTCTGCAACAAAGACATGGGTTTTATTTCCTACCTCTATCCAACTAACTCCAGGTTCTTTCTTGATGTTCCTATCCCTCATCAACGTCCGAACTCTCACAACCCCATCCCACCTTTTTGCCTTGGCATACATATTGGATAACAGAATATATGTCCCAACATCATTTGGGTCCATCTGCAATACCATATCTGCTACACGCTTCCCAATTCCATATTCCCGATGGATGTGACAGGCAGTGAGCAGAGTACGCCATGCAATGACATCCCATTTCACTGGAGTAGACCTCATAAAATCCTGAGCTTCATCAAGTAGTCCAGCCTTGCTCAGAAGCCTTATCATACAGGTATAATGCTCCAATCCAGGTTGAATGCCAAACTGTTTCATTAATTCATACAAATAGTAGAATCCTTGTTCCACTCTGGCCAAGTGGCCACAAGCGGAGAGAATACCTATAAAAGTAATATAAGTGGGATGCTCTCCCGAAGCTAACATGTCCTCAAACAAAAAAAGAGCTTCCTCACCAAGTCCATGATGAGCATACCCACATATCATTGTGTTCCAAGTAACAGAGTCGTGGAAAATCATTTCTGAAAAGACCTTATTCGCAGAGTCAATGCTTCCAGCTTTGGAGTACATATTGATCAAGGCATTGCCGACAATAACATGGTTCATAAAACCAGACTTTCCAGCAAGTGCATGTATTGAATTACCAGATCTCAGTGCAGACAAGCCTGCATTGGAGTTTAACAGCACGGCAAAGGTATACTCATTGGGCAGAACATTCTCACATTTCATATTTGAAAACAAACTCAATGCTTCCTCAAAGCACTTGTTTTGAAAGTAAGCGGTCATGAGTGCAGTCCACGAGACCACATTTCTACTCTTCAATCCATCAAAAGCTTTCCTTGCATTCAGAACGTAGCCACACTTCCCATACATATCAACTATAGCACTGCTAACGAAAGCGTCGGACGCAACACCAGCCACCAACATTCGGCAGTGAACCAGCAATCCCAATTTCAATTCCTTCAGCTGAGCACAAAGGTTAAACACGGTAACATAAGTGACACTATCCCACACCACAGACTCACTACTCATCCTATACAAAACTTCCAAAGCTTCCCTCAAATATCCGCATTCCAAAAGCCCACTCAGGACCGCATTGTAAGAAAAAACATCAGACCCTGGTATCGAATCCAACGCCCGAACCGCCCCATCCAAATCAGAACAACAAGAGTACATGTAAATAAGTGCATTCTTCACATACTGATGAAAATCCAAACCAGACTTTAGCACATACCCATGACACTGCCTGCCCTCTCTTTCCCTCCCACTATCCGAACAGGACGAGACCACAGTAGCAAGAACATACTCATTCGGGGGCCAATTTTCCTCCAAAAGCATGCTCTTGAACAACCTAATGACCTCCAGAGGAAGCCCACTGTGCAGATACCCAGCCATCAATGTGCTCCAAGAAACCACGTTTCTTGTGCGCATTTCGTGGAACAGGTTGCGGGCAATACAAATCTGGTCGCACTTGGCATAGAGGTTGATCAAGGAGTTGGATTCAATGATGGTGTGGGGGCTGAGTCGACTGGTGATGATCAAATGGGCATGGACTGCTTTGCCCAGTCTCAGGTTTTTGGAATCAGCTGAGAGCTTCAAGAGCTTGGTTAGGTCTTTGTACAAAAATGGCGCGTATTTGAGCGGCTCACGAGAGACTGCGGCGGAGAGCATTTTTGCTACTTTAGCGTATCTAAGATTAATAATCAGCAAAAAAACTGAATTTATTATATAGCAAATCATTTGTAGGGCTGTAATTAGGTATGAACAAAAATTTATAATGTCATGGATTATCATGATTGAGTTTGAAGAGCTCATTAATAGCACGTAAATATCACAAAGTATTTTATTTTAGTTATTTGAAATCAAAATAAGCGTGATTTGATATTTTATGAAACCCTACTATCTAACATATTCGTCTAATTTTCAATTGATCAGTATTACTGGAAAGCCTATGGTTTGGTAAGTATTTGAGACTAATATTCCAAAACTTCACTCAAATTTGAATTACACACGTTTTTTTTAACAACCACGCCCAAATAACATTAAAATCAAGTCCCGAGCAATACACACAGATAAGCCAGGGAGGACAAACCCCTCCCCTGACCGTCAATTAGTCCCTGAAAGACTCGCCTTAACAAGAAAATCAGCAACTCTATTCGCTGATCTCGACACGACTGACCGGGAGAGACCCGTTTACTTCCACCACACCTCTTGAGCATCAGACTCAATATATTATCAACCCAACTTTGTGAATTGGCAATCTTTATTTTATAAACATTACAATAATCCGTTGTGTACCCAAACTCCCAACCCCACCCACAAACGTTGCTGGGCTCGAACACTGGCTAGTTGCCAATTTCGATGTCTACTTGTAGCTACAAAGATACATAATCTTTAATTGAAATGCAACCGAAATGGACTTGTTTATATTGATGAATATCTTGGTATTTACATTAAGGTTCAGTGATGGATTGTCTACCCTTCCTGAAAGCAATCATGATTTTGATTTTGGCTTACTTGATGGAGGCGTCGAGTCGTCGGAGCTCGGCGAGGTCCTGGAATGGCGTCGGCGTTGAGGTCGAGGTACTTGAGCTTTCGGTGGGAGGGACGGTGGTTGGTGCTCGAGAGCGACAATCGTTCCTTGGGAAGAGAGTGAGGTCAAACACACTCGGGGGCAATATAATAGTCTTTTCGACCTCAAATTTGAACACAATTAGGGTCTAATTCTAATCTAATAATTAGCATGTTTCCTCCACTCGTTTAACGAATTCTTATTACACAAACGGAAGTGGTGATCACCCCCTGCGCACATTAGCACTTGCTGGACCCTCCAATCCAACCACCAGAATGACATATCAGACTTGGAATTTCAAATGTGTCGTTTTCACCCATTTTAATATTAATATTAAGACACTTTCTTATACTTAACTACGACAAAATGACAGTTTCATATTCTAATTAATGAATTATTTTTTAGTACTCTGCTAATTTTTTTGTGACAATCCACCTCTAAAATGCCTAAAATATCTAAACTACCCTTGGTTCAAAAAATACCTATTCAATTTGGTTTATTTCTTATTCAATTTGGTTTATATTTAAGATGCAATTACAATTATACCTTCAAACTTAAAATTAAATTTAAGGGCATAATAGTCATTTTAGGAGTATTTTAGTTTTTAAAATATGGGTATTTTAGTCATTTTAGCGTAGGTTGTCACAAAAAATTGTAAGGTATTAAAAAAGAAAAATTGTAAGGTATTAAGGTTGTCATTATCCTCAATATTAATGGCGGTAACGAGACAAATTAACCCAACTCCAACCTAATCTAATTTAGGCGGGCGCAAGTTAGTGTAAAAGATCACGCGATCCTAACATGCGCCCCGGTAAGCTTCTTTTCTGCTACTACTCGACGGTTCAGGTTTCACTCACGGACCATCTGAGAGATGGCACTGAGCTCACCTTCTTCTTCGTTAAGATTCAACCCCATTCCCAATTCCTACACCAACCCTAGAACATCTCTGGGTTTTAGACACTCAGCTTCTCCTGCGGAAGAGTCGAGGCCGTCTCTGCGGGTCTCGGCCAATTCGTCCCCAAAAGCTCGTTTCGTAGCTCGCCGGAATGAGTCTGTTCCTGTCACGGAGCTTCAGCGCCCGTTAAGTAGGATATTGGGATTTCAATGGTGTCTTTGTTTTGATTTTGGTTTGAATTGCAGTGTTTTTTGTTTGTTGATTACTTGTACTGGTTATTGAAATTGGTGGAGCTGATGGGCTTGGTGGGTTTGTGCAGGTGAGTACATGAGCTTGCCGGCGAGTCAGTACTCGGTGTTGGACGCTGAGAGGATTGAGAGGGTCGATGAGAACACTTTCAGGTGTTATGTTTACAGGTTCAAGTTCTTTGCTTTCGAGGTTTGTCCTGTTTTGCTTGTTAGAGTTGAGGAGCAGCCCAATGGTTGTTGCATTAACCTCCTCTCCTGCAAGGTCAGAGTCTCTTGTTAGTCCTTACATTATATTTGTTTTGGTACTATAACACAAATAATTGGAAATGCAATTGGCTTCTTGATTTGCCCTATCTTCTTTAGAGAACACCCTAATCTAAAGAATTATAAGATTCAGTGTGTTCTCTTCATACCCGGATAGGAATTAACGGGAGAATGATTGGAACGAGTGAAACTTTTTGTGGGATTGTCGCGGCGTAGGTTTAGAATCTGATATGGGTTTGTTTGGTTTGTTGATTGTGGACAGCTTGAGGGCTCGCCGATTGTGGTTGCGCAAAATGACAAGTTTGATGGTAAGTAATTCATATCATTTTCCTTCTTCCTGCTAGATCATCATGGGTTGTTCTTCTAGTTTTGTTTGTTTTATTGTTGCTGTGTCCATGTATTGCTCTCGAAGATAATTTGTTAGTAAGAAGAATCACTCTGTGTTTACTGTATTAGTGGGTAGGTGATGTCTGTGAGAAGTGAAAAAGAGAGCACTTCTCTATACCTTGGACATTGGTGCTAGCTCTATTCAGTTTAATGTAATGGTTTAATTCTTGACCCTTCAATATTGACAAAACATAGATTTGTGGGTCTTACAAAGAAAATTGTGGTAGGTGGTCTTTCTTTCAGTTCTGAATTTTATGTATGTAGTGCTCCTCCTTTCAGGACTGCTTTGACATTGATTTGGTGTCGGAATGCAGCTTCTATGGTGAACCGAATATCATGTGATACCAAAAGTGGGAACTCATCCCAGCAACAACTCACATCAGATGCAGTCATTGAGGTACTGATTACATACTGATCTCATTGTTGTGTGGAGTAATGTCAAGAAATGATGTACTCTGAACAGCTTTTCTGTATCATTATGTGGACTTCAGGTGAACATTGAGATCCCATTTGCATTTCGGGCAATTCCAGTTGAAGCAATAGAATCAGCTGGGACTCAAGTCCTTGAACAAATACTTAAAATTATGCTTCCTCGCTTTATGGCACAGGTTAGTGGAGTAACTTCATTGAAATTTATTCTGTCAGATAACCTTTAGATGTTATTTATTATTAGTAGCACTATAGTTGTCATGTAAAGTTCGCTTGTTTCATTTCAGTTAAACACTCACATTTCTCTATGAAACGTGAATTCATGGATGATGTTTTTCGTCCTTTTTTATTGGGAACCCAATCAAGTAGGATTTTTTTCGGAGAACTGAGGTGTACCTGTGTTTCTTGTCCATGTGGTTCATACTTAATATAGGAGTAGCAGTGTTGCATGCACCAATCACTTACCATTTGTCATATCTCTTTCAAAGCTCAATGTTTTATAACTAAATACATGGCAACTAATTTCCTTAAGCAACCAAGAAGCTTTATATCTGCTATTTTGTTCCGATAATAGCACTAGATCAAGATGGCTAGTGAAGAGATTATGATCTATGGTTCCCAATATGCTTTACGAGTAGTAGCAATTGGTATGAGAGAAGTAGATCTTGTACAAAATTTAGTACTACTACGATATATGCTTCTTAGGCTTATGTTAAGATGTAATTACAAAGTTTATTCAGTTGGACAGCCATCCATTTCAATTACATCCATTCCACGTGGGACAATTGCCTGGAATATGTGTTCCACGTGCCAGTGTTTACTTAACTTGGGTAATTAGCTCCACTAAGGAGTGATACATGGAACCTGTGGGGTGGACTGGATGCTCGTTACCTATTTGAGGACTGGGAGCGCAGTCGAGCTTAGCTATTCAAAGCTCTGATGAATTAAAGATAGGTCAAGCTCAGCTCATAAACTGAATGGGCCAAGCTAAACTTAGCCAGCTCAGTAAACAAAACTTCCTTTAGCTTATTTGTCTTGGGTCATTGAGGCTAGCAAGAATTATCTTATGAAGGTTGTGAGAAAAAGTTATTGTGTAGCTGTTGAATACAATTTATCTGTATTTCAGTTCTATATTGATATATACAATAGTAAATGATATCTTAGTGTTTTCCAATGTATCATTTGAAAGCTAGATGCACAGCATACAATTGTAAATGTGGATTTTTTTTGTAATCATGCTCTGCTTCACAATTTAATTGATTCTAATTTCTTCTATGGCTAATCTATGCAGCTGATAAAAGACTATCAAGCATGGGCATCAGGCGACACCTCGAGGCAGCCCCTTGGAACTGGTGAGATATAATGTTGAGAGAGCGTCTCTTCCATTGTCGAGCCATTACAAGCTTATAGTGTACAATAGACAGGTACCCGGAGAATCCTGTTTGGTTCGTTTTCTCATTCGTGTATTAATTAATCGCAATTAGAGAGGAATTCAAAGAATAATATTAAATCTAATACGAATCATCCATCTTGCAGTGGATTTTCTCTAGAAATTAATTTAGCTGAAATTTCCCATGTTTTCAGTTTGCTTGACTTGAGAGTTGGTATATTACTATCTTATAAGGTAACAAACATATAAAGACCAAATGATGAAAACTGCTTTATAATACAAACATATATTCCCTTCAAATAGTTGATGTTCATTATCAATTATTTGAATATTTGTAATTCATATCAGAAAAATATATACAATAAGGGAGTTATCTGATCTTGAGTTCAATAAGATAGGGATGCAGTTGCAAATTACAAATATTTTAAGAATATACTCTTTATGAATTCATAAAATATTTTTTGGCAAGAAAATGACAATAATCTGCCACCATTGATTAACAAATTAAACATTTATGATTAAATCTCAAATATCATTTTAATAAGAGTTTTCATCTGATTTCATCCCTTCAAACCTACATGATGCATACACATCCGTGTTTTGCCGATTGTATCTGCAAATGTTATAAAAATTATCGACTTGTCCGATTAATTCTCTTTTCATTTTCTATCGTCCCCAATTAATATTTTAATCTGATTCACTCGATTTATCTGACTAGTCTCTAGAAGATCTTATTTGTCTGACTAGAGAGTAGAGTAGAGCCTAACATTTTTCATCACTGATGAACCAGACTCGTTGAATTGCAGCCCATCTTAAGTCTGGCCCATGATAGATCTATATTGGGCCTGAGGCTCCGACTATGAGGCCACTATGACAATGAATCATCACTCTCTCATGCACTCCCACGTCATCTTAGTGGATAACCAACCGTCATTAATACATGGTTAAACAAGTGATAAATTAAATTAGTGGTGATTTGGGTCCTCCGACATGTGGGACACATATATCTGCATTTTCCTATGTATCCATCTCACTAACATAGACAAAGACAAAGGGTGGCTTCCAAAAAGCACCTTATCTTCTTCAACTCCATCATTTTTGTCTGTTTTTCAATTCATTACTATTTTACACAATGCTTACCTGTCGTAGTACCATGCTTGTCTAATCAAATTATAGGAAGAAAAAAACATCTTCAAACGGTCGTGTTATTCGATATTTATTTAAGAATAAATAATCATAATTAACTATACTTATTCGCATGTAAGTACATCAAAAACAATTTATTAGGTCACTCAAAATTTATAATTTTACACATTAATACAATGACGTAATGATTTCTTAAGATCTCAAAAATTTTCCTTCTCCACGCCAATTTTTCGTCGTATAAGCCGATCAAGGACGAAATGGATGTCGAGTTACTTAGGAGTGGTACAAAAATATGAATTTTGGAAGAGTTGACAAAATAAAAGAGAAGAAGTTAAGTATACTTATGGCAAACATGTTTAATCAAATACACATAGCTACAATTATCTCTAAAGGTAAATATATCATGTGAGGTGAAATCGTATACGAACTGAATAGCAAGTACGAAATGTCCGAACGGGTAGAAAATGAGTGTGAACTGGTGGAAACAGATAAATCCGATAGAAACACGAAAATGACCGTGGTGTAAATTTGATGCCAGTATCGCGCGCTGGTATAAATCTCGCTAGATGAACGGCTCCCATGCATGCAGTTCGGACGATTCATATTTATACCTGGTTCACACCGAAATGCATCCTTATATCACGTAGTAAGATATTTTTGCAAGAAATTATTATGTATTACACTAGTTGTAAAAATGTATTATGAACTTTTTTATTTTTGAAAAATGAGTATATTTTCAAAATTGATATAATTTTCATTCTAAATTAAATAAAATTTCAATAAAAACAAAATACAAGTTGTCACTGCTTCCCCTATAGCTAGTTCATTATTCAATTTTTTTGGGCATGGGGAGCCATTCATATACTATGGCTAGTTGGATTCTAGGTTCTAAAGTAGATGAACAATATCCCTCACCAGAAAAATTGAGGAGGAAGAAGATGCATCTTTTATTTTATTTTATTTTTAATTAGGATGCCATCTTCATCACTTTTGAAAAAATTATTTTTTTGTAAAAAAAAAGGTAAGTTTACAATGCGTTTTCGTCCGTTAGTGTAGTACAAAGCATTTTCTTGCAAAATGTACAGCAATAGACATGTTTTTGCAATTCTCCATTTTTACAATGTGAGAACTTCAATGCTCTTATATACATGTAGAGATTGAAGGGAAAATTGCAATCAGTAACCCCTATACGAATACATATTTTGTAAGTCATAACTCTTGTTATAACACCGTTAAAATTTAGGTGGAAAGTTTAAAATTCCCTAATAAATAACAAGACTTGCATTTAATAATAATAATAATAATAATTAATGGTCATCGATTAATGTCAATGGTTTGTATACCGACGAGTTTGGGACATGAGTTACAGAGTTTACACAATTTAAGTTTCTTTCGATCTAGTTTGTACTGCTTGATTTCATGTCAAAAGAAGTTTCTTACGGTCCAAATCAAGTGTCGACTGAAATTATAAAGTTGTAGATAATAAAATGAAGAATCTAACACAATAAAAATCAGAGACTTTGGATGTATGTATTTTATGTTAGACTTTTTCAAACAACCGCGTTTTAAATTGTAAAATTTTATCGTTGCAATTGTGTTTATCGTCTATGGTCTAACCCATTTATCTAACAATTCATGCCAAATCTATTTTGAGTAGCAAGAGCTGGTGCCGTCGGCGAGAAGCAACTTACAAACAGACATATGAGAATTTTTTTTTAATTTGAAGGAACGATTGTATTTTTCAAAAACTTATTGTGACGAAATTTCAATATTTGTTGTATTTTAAAAGGTAAATGCTAATAATGGCAAGTTCAAGGTAAAAAATTGTTGTAACAATAAAATAAGAGGGTTAGATGTGCACGAACTACCCATACATAAGGACTATAGTTGTAATATTATTAATTAACGGTCTTGCTCAAACTTACTTCCAACCTCATGATAATTATAAGTGTATGAAATAGAGAATTCAACTAGCTTATTAATGGCAATTAGAGAGGAATTTATATGACCTCCTCCTATCAGCTACGCGCTTCAGGACGTTGCCATTGTTAGTGACAACGTTTTTTTTACCCTTATTAGCAGTGTATGTTGCCGTAATGTCATAAATTTAATAGTGCAAACTAAAAGTAATAAAATTTAACATCTAATCATGTTATTCTTAAGGAGGAGTCGAGAAGGAAATGAAAGAGGAAATGACATGAGAGTGCAGACAAATATAGTGCTGCTTTTGCATGTGGGGGTGATAATTATGGTACGTAAATTAATTTAATGAAAACTTTCCACACCTCAATATATATACATGTATTATGAGGTTTCAATCATTGGTTTATTCTGGACATCTCTTGACTCATGCATGCATATATATGTCTCATGGAAGCACCCATTTATGTATATGTCCTTACATATATGGACGTTTCATTTTGAGACATATATATATATGTATTTGTTGAACCTTCAATTACTTGGATAACTATTCTGTCGAGTGCCTTTATGCCCTCAATTATAGTCTTGACGCCGACATATACACGACTACATAGAGGCATAATTCGGTGAGAAGCTAACCATACCGTGAGAATAGTGTGAACTTGTGAGGGAGCGTCATGTGGTGCACGCGCACTGAGCTGGTAGGCATGGAAACGTGGCACTGACGTTGCATGCGCGGAATTTTTTCTTCTTCCAATCCCTCGTTATACCATTCTCCTGACAGAGTAACACTTTTCCCTTTAAGTTATAGTGTGGAACCCGGCCACCTTGTCATATGACATTCCCATATTGGTTCTTATAATTCGCACGTCTCTTATGGTTCTCGTTGGAGTGCATCCCTAATTATATATTATGTTCGATTTTGAATACCATTATAATATGACTGGAAATTCACATGTTGTTCAGAGGCCAAAAGAAGGCGGAGCTTACTATGATTTCAAGCACAGATTGGTTATATATATATGATATGCACAAATTTTATATAATTGAGCTGAATATATTATTGTAGACTTCAAAATTAAAATAGTGCCTTTGTTAATGGTGTAGACTAGCATTTAAATTGATTCTTTATGTTCATATTTTTCTTTTTCACTTTCGTTCTTCTACAAATGTGGGCTTATTCTCCAATCAAGCCCTAAATCCTCATGTTTTTTTGGGGTCTTAGAGACTTTGAACTCCAACCCAAGTCCCAAAGTCTCATCCCTATCTCTGTTTTTGGGGTCCTCCTAAAGTGAATCCTAAATATGGAGACTGATTACTATAACAAGTCCCCATAATTTTAATATTTTTTTATTCACTAATTTCTAGTTTTTCTTTTGCAGATGAATGAAATGATTGTTTTAAATCATTTTAATATTAAACATGAAAATGTGTATTGATGTGATAATTGAGAATATTTTTTTGGAGACTTGAGTTGGAATCGTATGAAAATGGAGCTTGAGTTTTCATTATAATTGAATAAATAATTTTAGGGTTTTGGAGCCTTTAAGTTGGAGTTGCTATATTTATACATATCAGTTTACAATTTATCGATTTTGAATGCATAAGAACTAAACAAGACGAGTATATTTTGATTATTTTACATAACGAAGAACATTATAGATTTCAAAATCTTACAAATCATGTATATATAATTCATAACGAGAAAATGGCAAATTCTAAGGGCACACTCAATTCATGATGTCTGCATGGTCACAATCATAAATTTCCTATCTTACCAAACACATCATCATGACTCAAAACTCTATCATCAACTTAGGATTCCATATATATATATTAATCTAAATCGTACAATATGCAAATGATGATCAACTAAGAGTTGTGTTGATTTCAATCTTGAAAAAAAGTGTGCAAATCTAACACTTGATCTTGTTGTTCACCAAACAACCCTTCATTGCAGACCAAGTGACCAATCCCTCTACATGGCTCCAACAACGCAGAGTTCGATAGTTGAGGTGAGACCATCGCTCTTGGCGTCTTTAAGATGGAGTTTTGCCGAAACCCACAAGGAGACACCATGCTTGGGGATGAGAAAACTTTATTTGAGTGATTTGATGAGATGTATACACATTACCAATGCCCTTGTCTTCACATTCATGGACATGTTATGCATTTACATTTCTCATTCCACTCATTGCACCTTAATTGCACATGGCATCGTTCTTGAACCGTCTGTCTGTCGCCGCGTAATATTTTTAGGGGACGCCCAAAACACGTTTTACAAATAAGTATATACAACATTTTATTTTTATTTTATAAACTCACTTAAAATTCATATTTTTGCACATCACAGTGGTTTGTCGAGCTTTCAAAATTCCTCTCCCCCTACCGAATCAATCGTTGTACGATTAAGTCATCAACTTACTTAGAAATGGTATAAAAAGTGAATTTTGGTGAGTTGGCAAAAGTTTAAAAAAATGTTGAATGAATATAAAACGTGTTTAGTTATGTATACCTGCAATAATCACATCTTTCTATATATATAGGCCAAATCAAATACAAACCGGGGTAGAAATACAAATAGTTCGAACCGGTAGAACTTGAGTCTGCACTGATAGAAGCAGATGGACCCGGTCAAAAGTTAGTGTGAACTGGAAGAACGTGATGGACACAGTATGATCACGAAAATGACAGTGGTAGAATTTTGTTGCCACCCGTCGCACGCTAGGACAAATCTTGCAAGATCCAACGACTGGTAAAAGTTCGGACGTTCTACCAAGTTTGTATTAGACAAAATTCCTCTCTCTCTCTCTCTCTCTCTCTCTCTCTCTCTCAATATATATATATATAGTTTAAATCACATACAAACTTTGAGATTTTTACAAACAGTACAAACCAATAACCAACCAATCACAAATGTTGCTTTATGGAA
>JAYMTP010005700.1:0-13027 GCA_036897365.1 Geranium brycei | reverse complement strand
GTAATTAACCCTTGTTAATTTCAAGGGCAATTTTATCATTTTGTATAAATATACATATTTGCACAAAACAATCAAAGTTCCCAGCACATTTTTTTTTTACATTAACAAGGTAACCAACACCCCTTCCAAAAGTGTGATAATTTAGTACATTTTTTGCCATTTTCCTTGCTATAAATCATCTTGTATGTTGTATTACACAGGCATATTGAAGAGCTATTATATTATTAGTTATATTTATATGATATAGAGTATGTGGTGTACCAATTGAAATAGGCTGGTCAACATTTCTATGGACCATTAGAAGGTGCCCTGGTCTATAGTATAGTGCTTTTTACTTTTTTGAAAGTTTTTTTTCACGTTATCTTTCTTTAGAGGGAAAAATTGAATGAAGAAGAATATCCAATAATATGGATGGAATAATACTCTCTTAGGATGTGACCAACATATTAATGAAAATCTCGCCCAACACAATGAACTACTGAGTTTGCGGATTGCATTCTGCTAATGCATGTCTAAGTTAAAAATCCAATTTTTATTAAAAAAAAATTGATGATTTCTAAGCGGAAAGACTAGACCATAGGTGCAGAGTTATGAATAGTATGCATTATAGTCCTCCCAATATGTCTCTAACATAACAGTACTTGTGGCAATTTATTTGCTTTTGTCCAACTTAGGGCATCATTCACCCAATGCATTCACCCTATGCACAGTCTGTTGTTAACCTCCCCTCCCTCTTAGATCATCCTGCTCCAAGACTTCTATGCACCATCCCGACCAAGCGGCACCTGGTTAGATTCCAACTGCACAAACATATAAAACATAGAAAAGTAACCACAGAGACACCCTACTATTTACATGTCATCAAGCTACAATCACAATTGACCTATTTTGCCCGGCAATTGGTATTTGTGATTTTAATTGCATAGCACATAAATGAACAACCAATAAGCGTTGGTTCATAATATGTATTAAATGCTTCGTCGATCAAAACTAATCAACATCCCATTTTCTCTCTGTTTTAAGACTTGAACAATATACAATAGGATACGACACAATACAATACAATAGCTGCTTATTGCAAAGCGAAGTATTACTACTTTACAAGAGTTGCTTAACGCTTAATACTGCTATTAGTTCCTCAAACCCCTTAGCTGCCACTCTTCAAACGCTGTGCGGTTCGTTCAAGACTGAGTTCATGTCGACGTAACCCATGCCAAGCCTTATATGAACTGTCATCTGACAATCCAAGTTTAGGAATCTGCTTGTGTAACGCATCCAAGTTAACAATAGGAACGGTTGTGGGTCGTCCATGCGCACACTGCATAACACAGACTCAACAATTAGATTATTTACTCTCTCTCATCTAGCCCCTGCAATTTTCAAACTATTTTGACCGACTCACTTGGAAGCATAGTGTGGTCTGCTTTAGCTCTTCTACTATAAGAGAACACTCTGAAGGTCGTAAAGAATCCCCGAACATAATTGCACCTTCACAATACAATAATCATCAGATAAACTCGTGACAGATGCAATGCTGGATAGGATAGTAGAATGTTTTAAGTGATTCGATGAAGTACCTCTGCATGCCTTGGTATTGAGGACTCTGAGAACAGAAGGTGGTATAGTAGATGATCCATCTGTATCAGAAAGCTATGTGCAGCAAATATTTATATTGGAGTTTAGGGAGGCGCAATATGATTCAAAGGATAAAGAACAGAAAATTAGGATAAAGGAAGTAGACTAAATTACCTGTTGAATGAATTCTAAAAGATCCACATCAGATAAATTGACACCTAAAACGCAGGGCACCTGCATGTCGCACATGAATGATTATATCAATTACAAAACAACTGACATGGTTCAGAAATTTTACTCATTAAGTAAAGCCCATTTCAATTCTTGTCCAACTATGATTGCAACTACTTAAGAAATCAATAAACGACGAGACTCTCAAATGAGACAGAAGGAAGAATTAAGTAGGAGAAAAGTGACTATTTCTCACCGCGAGGAGTGTGACAGCAGCTGGCCGCCTGTGCATAAGATCCATATTCCTGCATAAGCCACCAATATTATAAACCCAAAGAAGAACCAACTCTGTGATTAAGGATGAACTCAACAGATAATCCATACAAACCTTTTCATACTTGTAAATGCATGAAGTCTAAGACTCGAGTAATTGCTAACTAATCAAGAATTTTAAGACCAGAGTATATAAAATATAGGGAAAATGGAAAAGGGGTGCTCTATACTATGACACTTTTGCAACAGGGTGTTGTGTACTTTGTTAATGGCAAAAAAGTGTAGTGAACTTTGCATTTTTGTGCAAAATATCTGTTTTTATCATGAAAGAAATTAAATTACAAGATTTGATTATACAAATTTTAGTTAGAAGATAAAACAGATTAAGTTTTTAAAAATAATTCTTAATTTCAGAGACAATTTCGTCATATTTGTAAAAACACACATTTTGCACAAAAATGCAAAGTTCACACCGTTTTTTTGTCATTAACAAAGTACACATCACCATCTTGCAAAAGTGTCATAGTATATAGCACATTTTTCCATTTTCCCTAAAATTTATACTGATCGAAGACCCACTATGGTGAGAGCCTCATGCAAGTGGGCTGTCCCTTTATTAGTACATAAAAATACTGTCACCAGAATGTTAATAATAACAATGAAGCTTTAAAAGAGAGAGAGAAAGAAATCACTTTTTGAAGGATCTTGAATCCTGAGCATGAATGTTACAGATCCAACCCCAATCTTTAATCTGTTCAGCATAATTGTCCAGAAGCTGATAGCCAATCTCAGGCAGGACCTGACATTATACACTTAAAAAGTTTAAACCTAGAAGTATTGGCATGAAGAAACAACCAATAGTTCTAGCAATAGCATAATCCCACATAACATAAATAAATAAATAGGACATACCAACTCCTGCTCAGCATCCAGATAGATTGTTTTCCTTGCTTCTCCAGACAAGACCTGGTTATTATTTATTCCTTTCAGTCAAACACGTGTATATAGTTTTGCAAGTGTAAGCTGCAATTCGTATTTACCTTTTCACGCAACTCTTCCAATCTGATTCTTTCATCTGCAGCATGCTGATCAATAATAGCAAGTATTCCACCAGAAACAACTGGAATAAATTTCTTATCCACCTGTTGCAGAACTTTAGCATCTTTCAGGTAACTCTTAGTGATAGATTCTGGAATCAAAGAATCACCAGCAAGATGCAGAAACCCCGAAGAAATGTTGAGTATATTGTTTGAGACATGAAGGTCGAGTGATTTATGGTTATTCTGCATTAAACAGAGGACAAGGAATAGAAGCAAGTTACTAATGACGAGAACTCACACGGTGAAGAAGAGTTACTCAGAGTCGATAAATGGCAGAAGTACTTAACTGCTATCTGGGGAATACTATTCCGCCATTTGCTTTCTGAATTTGTTGAATCCTGAATATCAACTGAAGCAATGTCTGCAAGAAAGAGAACAATTATATAATCGTGACTAAGCCAGTTTATCACTGAGAATGATTACATCTGAGGTTCAAACTCAAAGTTTTACAAGCTACATTTGAATGTGAAAACATCAAAATAGTGAACAACTAAGAGGAAGAGTGATTCTTATTTACAGATAGTCCAAAGCTACAGGTTGCACAACTCTTCCATGTCTGTATGACGGAAAAAAGGTTCTACAGCCTCCCAATGTATGATAAACACAGTACAAATACTACATAACCCATCCTCTGTGTTCACTATATGTATTCATTAAACCAAGAACAGAGTATAACAGCCTAAAATCGGAGTTACCTTGAAGGGGAGCAGTACCATTGAACTGCAAAAATGTGGATTGTTCCAGCTTGTCATCTGTATGAATATCATTCACGTCCTGCCTAACATCTTCTTTCTTCGTCGCTGACCTGAAAAATATCTCAGGTTCAACACTATCAAAGGTTTTGCTAATCAAATAGATAAGGGAATATGAGCCCTTGTAGTACCTAAGGTTGGGCGACAAAACCCCAGGTAGATTTGGCTTAGCATGTTGTACATCACACATACCTGAGGCTCTATATGGAAGCTTCATTTCACCTACCCCTGCGGGAATTCCAATATGCAGTTAGTTTTCAAGTTTTAAAAATCAATGCAATAAAAAAATGAAATACTGGAGATGCCAGGGCATCTTGAATTCACCAGGTACATTTCCTCTTTCCTTCATCGAATGATTATTTAAGGAAATAAACCTCTTCTTTTCTCTATAAAATGGTGGAGCGGATTGGCTTCTCATCGATCTTGCCTTCGGAGTATGTGCATGAACATGATATTTTAGATCCCTTTGTCTTTCATACTTATCCATACCCGTATTATCTTCACCCAGTGAGTCCATACAGAGCCAGCCGGTTTTATCAGTTACCATATCAGAATGTTCTCGTGAAATTTTGTTATATTGCTTGTGCCTCTCGCGGAATTCACAGAAACCGTTATCATAATCTTGAAAATCTAATGGAGCTTTTCTACAAAATGCAGTGCAACTATCATGATGGGAGTTGTTTATGATTTCATAGCTACTGCAATCATCGACTTCATCATCTGAACAATACCCATAATTTGCCCTCTTACTAGGTCTGGAACTCCCTTCAAGTGCATTCTTGCTAGTGCAATTCCAAGCTATGGCTTTAAATGTTAGAGGAGAGTCAGACTTGAGGGAATTATATGAGGATGAATTTCTAATTGGTGTAAATGCATGGTACGAGAAATTATTCTCTCCATCAGAAAGCTCTCCATTGGATGGGAACAATTTCTCAGACCCTTTAGGACCAAGAGCAAACTCTGTAGACATGCCATCTTGCCACAAGGTTCTTGTAAATAAATCAAATCCCCGATCAACAATATCAATATCAAAGATACTAGCCACGTCATCAGGGAAAGCCCGCTTTCGTCTCATCTTGAAATCGGATATCTGAAGTTCCAATCCTTCATCACTTCCAAGCATATCCCTATCAAGTGGCAGCCTTTCTTCTGAAGAGCAACTCATAAGGATAGCATTTTGGACGCCATTGCTAATTTCTGCATCATCTTTAAACTCACGGAAATCGAAAGAGAAAGAACATTCTTTTGATCCAACAGGTTCAACTTCACAGGACTTATTCCACCATGTTGGACTTGTAATATGGTCCTCTTTGTGATCATTGAATATTCTTGCATCAGTGGACATATTCCTCAGGGAATAGTCTTCTGTCGATAAAAAGTTGCTATCAGATATCCAAAGATTGCTGTAACACTCATGACGTCTTTGGGACATGTTGGATGTGCATTTGGCAAGAGGGCTATCCAATGATTGAAAAACAGAGTGAGTATGACCGATAAATTCCTTCTCAGGGAGTTGCCCATCAAGTTGTGGTATACTTTTGTGCAGCTCCTGAAAAGGGTTCTGTTCAGGTTTCCAATGAAACGAGTTGGTACTTCCTTTGCTTAGTATCTTTGAATGGGGAGATTGAAGATCTAGAGATGTCTGATGATTTCGGATTCCACACTTCATTGCAAAATTTGTGTTTCCTGGGAAATCTGCAGAAAAGGATAGAGCAAAACATTAGAAAAATTATGTGAAATGAAACTGATTTATCTCAATGTGAACCATGTGGCATCCTATATCGACAGCATTAACAATGATATTTTTCTACAAAGCGAATATTCTATCCAAAGCTAGTACAAGATACGAAATTTCAGATAATTGACATAAAAATGGAATATTCAGCATGTCTTGTATATAAAAGTACCATCTGCACATATGATGTTCTGAACTTGCTGATTTTCATCTTTCCATGTATCAGTTGCTTCAAGAAAGGATTCTCCTGATGACATATCATCAGTTCATTCAATTTCTAGAATGACCTATCAAGTTAACAATCATACACAGTAACAACATGCCAGAATCATAGCATACCATAACCTATAGTTTTTGTCCAGAACTGTAGAATGGCCTTCTCGATAAAGGCAAGTGTGGGAACCCAATCCTGCCAAAAAGTAACAGAGGAGGTTTGTGGGACATTTAGGGATGAAGACAATGGAAGGTTCTAATATTAAATTTATTAACCCCTATTAAAAAGGGCATGAAAGATGTGAAAAAGAATTGATCGATATAGAGGCTTTGCTTATCTTCCGAATTTGGGGCTCAACCATACAAAATTAGAGAGGGGGGGAGGGAGGGAGAACATTACCTTGAACTCAGCATAAGTCTTAGATGGTTCAAAGGTTAAATCATAGAGAGACTGTGGGCAACTTAAATTCACGATATAGGCTGGACAGGCTACAGGCTTGCTTTTCTTTCCTCTTTCAGACTCACTATTAGCCTTCCATGGATCCAAATCTTGAAACTTAGTAGCCAAGTGATTTACCAATTTATGAATTGGACCTTTGCAAATGAATCGTGAATTAATATCTGCAATTGTTAGTTAAGGTCACAAAGTATGTGTATCAAAGAGCTAATCCATTCTGACCTGTTACTCATGCACCATTAAAACTTCATACGTAATCTGCAAGTATACAAAACATGGATACAGACATATTGAAAGACCTGCAAAATGAACATCTTATAATAAGAAAGTGGTTAACTAAATTGAAGATTGAAGTAGAAATATCATCAATATAGGCCCACTAACTTTCATTGGAAAATTACTGGAAGGCCCAGAAATGTAGCCAGTAAGCTTTAACATGCCATCACTAACGTTCAGTACTTGAAGAGAGCTGGAATCCTCCATTCCAAAACAACTCATCAATAGCGACACAGGTGAAGTGGAAGGATGTGTGCAGAGAAGCTCATCCTCGCTTTAAAAGGAGAATAGAAGTGTCAGCTAACGAATGTTACCAACCATATAAAATAGAACTATAAAATGTGACAGGAAATATACCTTTCAATGTCAAAAACTTTGAAGGAAACCTTTGGGTGCACAAGGGCAATACGAAGTACACATTTCTTGACTGAGTGCAAGACCTTTTTGGGGCTTCCAAATCAGAAATGCATTCAATCAGTGCAGAGCATTTCAGGCATGATCAAACTATTTCAAGAAGGTGAAGTAGGAACCTGGATTGTGTATACTTCCTCCGAACTGGTTGGTTGCAGAATAAATCACGAACAACAACTGAAAGAAGCAAACCATGAGTTGACGTAAACTCGGCTGTCTAATGAATTGTGCAAGGAAAAAGAGAAAACAATTAAGTAACATGTACATCTGGAATTATTTGCAGCCAAAGTTGTCCAGTTGGCCAAGCATGTTAGAAACCCCTTTGAAAAAAAAGAACACCATAAAAGCAAGTACAAATGTCCCTTCACCAATTTGACAAATCTATTGGCAAAGGAATCTCCCTGTAAGTGCAATATGCAACCTAGGATCCATTCACACCATTGCTAGTAGACCTAGTTTAGATATTTGCAAATGGATCAAAATGTTGTAGATGTGTTGAGAATGAGTTAAAGCATACATAGAAGTTCTTTGTGTAAGCGAGCAATATTATCTCCAAGTGATTAATTATATTACCTGTTGTGCCCACATCCCTTCTGTCATCATCAATACCAACATACAAACACTTCGATCCCTGAAAATAATGGTGAAAAGGTTGAAACACAGCCACCCTGGCACTAATAGCACAAAACACAGAATTTTGCTTTTGCATAAGAAAATAAAATCGATAATAAATTATCCATACCTTGATCACTTTACGGTATCCATTTGGCCTCCCATAAGCTTTTGTTACAACCTCTAATAATGAGACATCAGAAATAGAAGCCAAAGCTTCTCCCCGAGAACCATAGGTCCCATCAGCAGTATCCAAATCACCAATGCGGTGATGCTTTGATGTTGCTGCCAAAAGAATTATATCTAAGCATTATCACACGGTCAAATATCAACTTAGTCTCATAAGAGATATGCCTGATTTTCATGCATCTTTATGATACATTGACTGTCACTATTGCAAACAAGACTTCCCAGGATCCCTACCCACGCTCCAGCCTACACTGAACCACTTCAAGTTCATGCATTTGGAATGAATAATGAATCCCATAAAATGACAAAACTTAGAACCGAAAATTATCTTCAAGTTCATCAAGAAACTCAAACATTTAAGCCTATAAATCTCAAAGAAACATTGAGATTTGTTAGGAGTAGAGGGAGTACGGGGGATGAAGAAAGGGAATTGGAAAAAATACTAAAAGAGATTTCAGTTTCTCACACTTTTTTTACTTTTTGTTGTCGCATGTTTGTGTGTGTAGGAACCCAAGATTTGTTAGAGATAGAGAAAATAATAGGGAATATAGAGTAGAACGGATGAAAAATGCTTTTAAAATTTTGTACTTTTTGTGGTATGATAGTGTGCGTTTGGTAATAAGGAAATCATATACATGCAAGTTTAATGACAAAAAATCACAGCATAAAATACTGCAACAGCTTAGCACCTAAGCATACCCTAGAGCACTCCATATCAAGCATGGTAGCATACACTGTTCCCATGCTCATACCATGACCCCATCTACTTGTATTTACTTCAGTAATTCCTACTGACAGAATGTCACTCTTACATTGATATAGCCATGGTTTACAGACTTCAATCTACCTTTTTCAGCGTCGAGGACATAAGCTATTACATCTTTCTTATTGGTGGGGTCATTTCATATAGCAAGTTACATCTTAGAGATGCGTGATTAATTTTTATATGATATGCTTACGAGAAAAGAAAGCAGCAAACTCTCCAACTAAAACTCTCAGAAAGTAAATGCAATGGTAGTATTGATGACAACAAAGAAAAATAAGTAAATGAGAGTTAGCTACCATAGCGTTCTCCCAACAAAGCCAATCCCTCCCGAGAGATGCCAGCTCCTGCAAGTTCATAGAATGGAACAAAATATGTATCAAACAAAGTTATATGTCCTATTTAACCTTAAAAAGAACCTTATTACTCACCATCATCTACTACTTTTACATAGCATGTTCCAACGCTTACCCAGACTGATACCTGAAACATTAAATCAATCAAATCAGCTTGCCCATCTTTATGTTGATGGTTAAGAGCCTCTTGAATCGTCTCTTTACCTATTCCTTATTGACCATTTTTAGAACCGGTGATGCTTATATGCAAAGTATCCAAATTTACATATAAAGATGCATAAATTGAATGGAAATTAATTAAGCTACCCTCAACCACCACAGCATAAATAAAGTCTATAAAAGGAATACAAGAAAGAAGATAATGACGACATTTCCATTACCCGTCTAAATTACCATTATTACCATGCAGCAATAACCATCATTTACATCGTGCAATGAACCCTTCACATAAAGCTCTCACCTCACTTCCCCTACTAAGATCACTAATTCTACTACAATGTTTTCCAACCAGACACTCTTGTTTCCGCCATCAACTCTCACTTTCACATCTAAACCTCGAGAAAACATTGTTTCAGGTGGTTTGGAGATGTACAATGCAGGGAAGTTGGTGGCCCCATAAGCAAAGGTCAAAGGTTGGAGAGTTTAATTGGGAGAAACTACAAGGTGTAGGGGTAGACTTAAGCTAACATGAAAAAAAGTCATAAAAAAGATATGGTGATTGGAGACGCTTGGGTTAAGGAAGGAGATAATGTTAGACAGGTTAGAAAGGAGAAAAATAGGAGCCAAAAATCCCAATGAGTTGTCCTAGCACATTCATGTAGGTGACCCCAACTTTAATAGGAAATGGCTTGGTTGTTGTTGTATAACGGTGGCCACTAACCGAATATAGAGGAATTATTTCTGTGTATGGCTAATTGTTTGAAGTTAAATTTATAACCTTTTGGAACTAATGAAGGACTAGATTAATATCATATACAGTTGTTATGGCTTGGTGTTCACCCTGTAAATGCTCAGGCAGCCTAGTTAGCAACTGTGGTTGACTTTAAAGTTCAAACCTATTTATTTAGAAAAATGAATAAAACAGAAGAAAACAATCACCAAAGGATGTGGGTGAAGTGGGAGGGACCTCATGTAATAAGGATGAGGTCGTTGGTTCCAAACCCCGTGTTGGGGTATTATTTAAATTATTGCTGATTAAAAAATGCAACATACACATATTGAAAGGGCTGTACTGAGCACAAGCCAGCCACAAATAGGCAGTACCCTTATTCAGAAATCCACTATAACTAGAATAAGAAAACTTCTATCCAAAGATCAAATTTCAACTAATCAACAAACTGGGTAGAAGTGAAACATTAAAGAAACATCCAAAACATGCCCCATACCCAGTTTGACGGAACTAATTGATCCCAAAAATGAATAGCAAAAACAATACTACTATGCCATACAGAAGTAGAGAAGAAGCATGTCAACAGACCCTTATTACCTTTGTTGCGCTTGCATCCAGACTATTAAAAACAAGCTCTTCTACAACCCTAGTCAAATCAGACAAAATAATTCCTGATCGAACTGAACTCCGAACATCCTCCGGCAAGGGATTGATACTCCCCATCCAGCTGAAACCACAGTGCATTAATTCAACAATTTGCAGTTAAAAAAATTGTCATTATTCCACATTAATTGGTTCGTTCAGAAATAAAGACAATGAACCGGTGGTCGTCGACGAATTAGGTGTTGAAATTAACGGAGAGGCTACCGGTGAGGTGGTGTTCGGAGGTGGCCGGTGATGAAATGTTGCTGGAAAAGACGACGAACCGTAATAAGGCCTGCCAACAGTGTAGAAGACGATGGTACCGTTTCAGTCGGAAAAACCCAAACGACCGGAGGCTATTGTGGCTGAAAAAACCAATGAGGGAGAGGTTGAAAAAGATGGAGGGGCAAAATTGTCATTTCACATAAAATGGTTACGCAATGTACCCATAAGAAAAACAGCTTTGCACATGCGTGCCTAATTGCAATTACCTCCAAATTTTAATATTAATATTAAAAAAAACTAAACTACCATTATTCATATGCAAGGTTGTGAAACTCAAACATATATCGGCTAGCTGACAAAAGGGAGATCGCGGAAAAATAGTGACAAAATGTGTTTTGCAATAATTAAATATATATAATCATTTTTATTATTTATTAAAGACAAAATGAATAATTTCAAACTTGTTAATAATCACTATTTTCTTTCCGCAAAATAGGAGGGTTTGACTTTTGGAATCTATTGTTGTTTATAACCTAAATGTCAAACCAGAATTGATTAGGTCAACCAAATTAGACCATGATCAATTAAATTTAATCAAAATTAAATGATATGTGACACGTTTCTGGTGGACACCTCACTCCTTGGCGCAGGTTATAACTGACTAACATATTGTAGAGAGCACAGAAACCGACTATTTCTGGGTTGTGATAACCGAGAGGATTTAGGAAAAACGTGTTCTACATGGGCCCGTATAGTCTCTACACGGCCCCCGTGTAAAACCTATAAATACCCCCTCTCGGTTCTTGACCTAAGGGAGCCTTTCTAGAGCTAAAATACGATTTTCTATATTTTTAGAGAGAGTTTTGGTCTTGTATGGGAGAGATAGCATATGAGGAAGGTTCAAGGATTTATGTGTATTCGAAGACATAAAGTTTTTAAATTTATGAAGTTTTATTCGTAAAGACTAAAATATCCCTAACATTTAACATAAATCAGTTAAACAAAAGAGGCGCAAAATCGTTATTTCACATAAGTCAGTTACAGAGTGAAACAGTGATAATTACTTTGATTTAGGTGACCTACGAAACTAAAAAAAAGCTTTAGGTGTACTTATCAGATAATGAGATTTCTCCAATGTACCTAACTACAATTATCCATTTTTCTTATTTTTCATGTGAGAGTTCGACAATTCATACTGAATATTTTCTTTTTGTTTACTCTTATGATTCATAAATGTATCAAAAAATCAAGGGATAATTTCAGGTAGGTACACCTAAAAGAATGTGATTATCACATAGGTCACCTAAAGTTTATTTCAACTTGTGAGGTCACCTAAAAGAATGCAATTTTCATATAGGTCACATAAAGTTTATTTTAACTTGTGAGGTCACCTAAAAGAATGCAATTCTCACAAAAGTCACCTAAAGTTTATTTTAATGTGTGATGTCACCTAAAAGAATGCAATTCTCACAAAGGTCACCTAAAAACTTTCAAGTCTCTCTGTTAGTAACTCTTTTACTGATTTTGAGTATTTTTGAACATGTGATGCTCACATGTTCAAATATTTAGAGATAATGCCGAAAATACCATTTGATTCAGTTATTAGACCTGACGAATCCATCACATATATGCAGCTCCAATCGGTTATTGTACACTGTAAATCTATTTCTCGATGTTTTCACGAATCATGAGTTTGATTTTTTTGCTGTGTTTTTTGGGTTTTTTTTAAAAAAATGGGATCAAATTGGGGTGATTTGGTCTAGGAGACCAAAATTTTCAAGTTTAATTTCGTGGGTTTTGACGAATTTATTGGGTTTTCAGGAATAAATCGTTAGTGAGTCATACTATGACAGCTCGGGATAGGATATGTGTGAGCTCTGTTGAAATGAATGGAGCCACTGATTTTGAAGTTTCTGGTTAAGCAGATTGTGTATTACATATGTCCAAGAAATGAGAAATTTGGCAATGGAGGGACTTGAGCCGCACAATGAAGTTTCGAGAATGATATTAGACCTGCGAAATAGAAGTGAATAAGTAATTGGTTGGGTTTGTTTTCTTGTGCAAGCAAAATGATATTTTATCACTCAGGGGCATATACGTAATTTCATTATCTCGGTAACAGAGTTATAAACGAAGAGAATTGAAAGATTTTAGGTGACCTCCCATGTTAAAATATAGAAAAATGTCAGCTGACTACCCTTAAAAAGACGTTTTGGCATATGACTACACCTAAAATATTTTTTGGTTTTGCGGGTACCCTAATTTGGAGAATTTGGCATCGTTAGTCATTCCGTCCATTTTAGGGAAATTCTGTTAAATTTTGAGGTTTAAAAGACTAAAATGTCCCTATAAGTGTTTTAAATTTACAAAATGTATCCTTTTGAACCC
>JAYMTP010005699.1:0-13028 GCA_036897365.1 Geranium brycei | reverse complement strand
AGGGGATGATGAACTTTATTACACCTAACTATGGTGAAATGACATTTCCATATTTTAATTAATTTTCTCTATTTTATTTTATAGTACCTACCTATTTTTATTTATGTAAATTCTCATATTTTCTTCTTGCTCATAATCCAACTCAATCTCTTTCTCCTTCTCATCTCATCTCATCTCATCTCTTTCTTTCTTTCTTTCTTTCTTTCTTTCTTTCTTTCTTTCTTTCTTTCTTAATGTATATCTCTCATTTTTCTCGTAGATTTGTAGAGTTATTTTCGAATAGATTAGTATATGTAACTTATAAGTTTATTTATTTTAATATCAAGATCTTGTCTCTTGATATTAAAAAATGTGTATTTTATTTATTTTAAAAGTAATTACAACTTATTACGATGAGTTTTACAATTTATCACGCATAGTCGCATATTATAACAAAGTATTTTTGTCTCGGTTAATTTTATTTTTCTTCACTTGATTTCATCTCTTGGTGATACATCATTGAACGTAAATTAAAACAAAAAAAAAATCAAAAGACCATTGAAGCCCTTCTTATATTCAAATTTCAAACCTAACCCAATTTTTTCACCTCTGCCAAATCTCATATGAAACCTTACGTGTTCTTACTTTGGGTATCAAATGAAAACAGTGTTTTACAAATAATGAGTTTTAATTGACATAATTTTGAAATCTCTCGTAAAGCATACAAAATTTTAAGCACAAAATCTGAATGATTTATCTTGAACATATGCGTCGGCGTGTTCAAATTTTGAACAAATTTTAATTGATTAGATGTCGAATTTTAAGCAAATATGTTAAAGACTCATTAGTTAATGTTTGTTCAAATTTGAACATGTCGGAATCGGAACGCATAATAATTTTGAAATTGTTCATGCCTATAAAAGATCTGTGCCGACATGTTAAAATATATCGATTAACGTCGACGTGTTCAAATTTATCGCTCTCTTCACCTCTATTTTGATCTGATCTCGTTGAATTCGGCTGGGTTTTTGTTGTGTGTCTCGTCTCTATAGAAACCATGTATCTGTAAGTTTAGAGAAAGTCCAACCCTAAAATGAAAAAGAAAAATAAATAATTACGAATTTCTTTGTTTGGGAAAAAAAACACAATATTTCATAATATTCTATCAATTTCCAATTAGGAAATTTTTCCGCATTTGACCACGTTTTTATTCCGAATAAAACCCAATTACAATTTGTTGAGAAGTCTTATGGGCCGAGGCAAAAATGTGGCGGGCTTCCGGACTACCAATTTTCTGCAGCATTCGTGTTTCGCACACAAGTTCAAGTCCGCTCGTTGGCCCAAATCACAAGTTAATACATGTATCAACTTTGGCCATTTTTAGTCAATTTGTCCAACATCAAGATATGTGAAGGCATTTGGAAATAGGATCCCAACACATCCACCCATTATGTTTGATCTCATATCCAATGAAGCAACAAAGATGCAAACGAGGCTTAAGTTTGGTACGTTTATGAGGCTGCAGAAGAACAAAACTGACACACCTAAAGACACGAATGAGGTCGTAGTTAGGAGCACGACCATAGAGACATTCGTAAGAAGTTTTATTACCTATGACATGAGAGAGAACCCTGTTTATAGTGTAGACAGACATGAGAGCAGTTTCACTCCAAAACTGTTTAGGGCAAGTCGTACAGATGATCAAAGTGCGAACATAGTCAAGAATATGACCATATTTGTGTTCAGCTCGACCATTTTGTTCAAATGTATATGGACAAGACTTTTACATGATAATTCCATGAAATGTATCTGAACTCAGAAACTGAAGACATTTGAAGAGAACCACAAACCCAAACTTAGAACTTGCATATAGAGAACAAGGTTAACCAAGATTGACAAAACTGATTTCCGCTTAAGTGTCGAGATTTGGCGTCGACATCGCTTCTAAGTTGGTGATCAACCACAAATCTGTGTTTGTACTTGACGAACTAAAATCCCATCCGCTCTAGGAACCCATCTCAAAGTGCTAGCGTCTCTGTGACCTTAATCGAGGATTTGTTCCTCCACATCAATATTATTGGGGATCTGCCACAAGGTCGCGCGTTAGGTTTTCATGTTGGCCGGCTAAGCTTCAATTTCCATGTTGGCCGAGAATAGGCTAGAGGTAAAGTGAGTTACATGGATGACAAAAAAAATAGGTTATTAAGAATTTCAAAAAAATTATAACCATGTGCAAATCACATGTTAGTTTTATAAGAGATTGTTATTTGGTTAAACATCAAAGTAGGTATTTGCCACAAAAATTTTGTTGGGTGGCAATGTAAAAATATCTCATTCATATTAGTAGTTATTTGTAATTAACTCTAAGTTCAATTTGTTTTACGGCAAAATCCATTTTAATAGGACTAACATATATTATTAGATTATTTGAAACTTTCATTATGGTCAAATCTCAAATCCATATTAATAGGCCTAACTTATATATTATTAGATTTAAAAAAACAAACTTTCAGCACTTTAAAAAGGGCATTCTCAGTTGAAGTTACATCTCATTCAAGTCACATTTGAGAATTTTGGAATATAACTTTTAAATAATTTTGTTACATAAATCCTAATAATGTTTTATAACAATAAATCTATTTAACAATTATTGCTTTCATTCTATTGGGAGTCACTAGGAATTCGGTTACATTTAAATGGTAACTCAAGAGGAATGGCCAAACAGAGCCCTATTGCGAGGCTTAGCCTTCTCTTTTTGTGCTTCGTTGCTCTTGATAAGGGACATAGTATTTTTCTTTCCTTATCGATTACAGTACTTGCAATCAGAAATCCGACAATCTGAGCCTAACCCATTTCATTTTTCGCGCCAATGCAGATGGGTTTCGCCGGAGCCGGCAGGATCTCCCGGCGACTTCTCGCCGGCGGCGAAAGCCCCTCCACCCCCAAAGCGTGTCTATTGCGTTACTGGAACAGCAAGATCAGCAACAACCTTCCCAAGCCGGGCTTCCTCATTTCCAAGGCGTCGCCTCTCTCCGCCGCCGAGGCGGCAGCGTTGGAGAAACTCGCCGCCGAGAACGCCCTCTCCGAGCACCTCTCCTCCTTCTGCGACGCCGCCGAACTCTTCTGCTTCCCCGACAACGACAACGACACCGACCCCGACGACGACTCCAATTTCTCCACCTACCGCAACAAGAACTTCACCAATTACGACGGATCCGAAATGGAAGGATCCAACGGGTTCGAGAACTACTCCAACGACGACAGCGCGCCGTCGGGAACTTTCCGGTCGTACAGCCGAGAATCGCTCGGAAACGACGACAAATTCAGCAGTTACGACGGCGATTATAGTGATAGGAGATTCAACACCTACGGCAACGGCGGCGACGGTGGATCCGCCGAGTTCAGAGCCTACAATACCAAATTCAACGACACGAATCTCCAATTCACCTCCTACTCCACCGACGGGAACGGAAGATCCGAGACGTTCACGACCTACGCCGAACGCGCCAGCGCCGGCAACGAGTCCTTCGCGACCTACGGCGACGACGGCAACGCCGTCGATAACGACTTCACAAGCTACAGCCACAACGCGACCGCGATCGGATCCGAATTCTCCGGCTACGGACACGACGGAAACGCCGGGGACGACAAGTTCAGAGGGTACGGCGACGCGCCGCTGAACACCTTCCGGAGCTACGCCGACGGCGTCAACGCCGCCGATGAGAAATTCAGTAGCTACAGAGAGAATTCGAACGGCGGGGACGATTCGTTCCGGTCCTAGGCCGAGAAATCGAACCACACCGCCGTGGATTTCGGAAACTACGGCGAGGCCGACGAATTCTCCGGCTACGGCAAGGACGCGAACTTCTCGAAGGTCGGTTTCAGAAGCTACGGCAACAACACGACCTTCAAAGACTACGCCGTTAACAAAACGGTGACGTTCGAGGAGTACAGTGGCAAATTCGTAAATAGATATGTTGAGCCGGGCAAATTCTTCCGCGAGGCGCGCATGAAGAAGGGGACGGTTATGCACTTTCCGGTCATTCGGGACGAAAGGCCCGAAAGGTCGTTTTTGCCCCGCTCGATCTCGTCGAAATTACCGTTCTCCACCGCGGAGCTCCCGGAGATGAAGCGGCTCTTCCACGCCGAAGCCGACGGCTCGATGGTCGCGTCCATGTTCGGGCCGGCTCTAGCCGACTGCGAGCGCGAGCCGAGCCCCGGAGAGACCAAGCGGCGCGTCGGCTCCATCGAGGACATGATCGACTTCGCCACGACCGTCCTCTGCAGCGACGTGGTGGTCCGGTCAACGGAGAACGTCATGATAGGAATCAACGGCGGAGATCTCACGTCAAACCTAGACGTCGTCTACGACGGAGATCTCAGGTCAAACCTAGACGTCATGATCGGGACCGTTAAAGGAATCAACGGCGGAGATCTCACCAAGTCGGTCTCGTGCCACCAGATCTTGTACCCGTATATGCTTTACTATTGCCACTCGGTCCCCAAAGTCCGGGTCTACGAAGCGGATATACTTGACCCGAAATCGAAATCCAAAATCAACCACGGGGTTGCCATCTGCCACGTCGATACGACGTCGTGGAGCGCCACTCACGCTGCGTTCGTGGCTCTCGGATCGGGTCCTGGTAAGATTGAGGTGTGCCATTGGATATACGAGGGAGATATGACGTGGGTCAAAGCGGATAAACAAAATGCCGGGTCGGGTGTAGAGGGAGAAGATATGACGTGGGTCAAAGCAAATAAGCAGGATGTCGGGTCGGGTGCAAGTCGAATCCATGGATTGGTGTCAATGAAAATGTACATTATGTTTTTAATTTTAATTTTAAAGTTAGTTTAGTTTTCTTTTTGGGGAATTATCATAAAAGTACACTTAACTATACACAAATATCACATAAGTGTATTGAAGTAAATTTTGCTTTCGTATGGCAAGTGAACTTTGTTTTTGTCTAAAGTTAGTAAATGGTATTAAGTGTCATAGGGAAAAGACTATATTGCTCAAATTTGGTTTTTAAATTTTTAAATCCACACAATTCCTCTCTTACCTGTCTTCTAATATCTACTTTTTCCGGCAACAACTTCCCTGGAGAGACAAAACCCAATAATTAACAATTCATAAGCTCTTATCTCCAATAATTATCCGTAAAATAAAACAGCTATTGATGGGACCTTCAAAACCATGAATTTAGACATGGACTCAGAACCAACAAAACATTCATTTAATAACTTTTTAAATTCATTTAAATGTTTGTAGAACCATCAATTCGAACCCTAGAATTAAACGGGTTCTTTTCTCTTGAATCGTTATGTAAATACCATCATATAGAAGGGTTAGTTCATTTTCGAATTCTCTCTATTTTGGCGATTTGTGGCTACTGTTCACACCAGCGTTCCCAAAACATCTTCCGGCAAGTTCTTCATTTTTCGGTGAGTTGACATGGTCTCCTTGGTGAAAAAGTACGTATGGAGGGAAGGTCAGCTCCGGTTTGAGCTCCCATCGTCAGTGCCAGCAGATCTAGACAATGCAGACAAACCCGCAGCCCTCCCGGACATCATCTGGTCACCGTCTAGCGAGATTCAGTTGAACCTGATCTCATGTAGCTATCCCTCCAAACAGTAGCGACTGTGTCGTCTCGTGCTCAAGAAAAAATTTTTGACGACAAGCCCCAGCTCCCCCCAAGCAACGCACCGGACTGGTTGTACTCGAAACCCTTGTCTCTCGCTACATATCTGAACTGCACTGTTCGTCTCTCCCTGTAGATTTGAACTACAACCCCTATTTAAAAAAAATTTCAAATCGACAAGAGGTCGAATCGGGTTCAATTTGGGTGAAAATTAGTTAGGGAAAAGTTCACTTACCTCCCTCGTAGTTTACACAATTTTCACTTAACTCCCCCGCAAAAAAAACTCGTTCTGTGAAGTCCCCGTGTTTTACAAACTCTTCACTTAAGTCTGATGGTGTTAGTTTCTTGTCAAAAAAACCAAAATACCCTCAACTAACCACTAAATTTTCAAAAACTTACCCTTCTCTCTCTCTCATCTCTCTGGTCTTGTTTCTTCTCTTTCCAAGCTCAATCTTTTAATCATTTTTTTCTTTTCTTAATTCGTTATTAATTAGGTTATTTAAACAAAAATTTGATACAATTTTACAATCTCAAAAACAAAATTAAAACCAAAAGATTACAGTGACACAAATCCAGGCCGGAGACCATAACCAGTTCCGCCAGAGAGGAGGTCACGGTGGGAGGCTTGTCAGAGAAGGGAGCAGAGGTCCAAAAAAGATTCAGCCGCGGAGAGGAGGTCGCTGACACGAATTCTTGGGGTGGAAGGGAGTTGAACCCATGTCTAGGTTTTGGGTTTTGGACGAAGAGGGCTCTTCGTCTTTTTGCTTCCTTCTTGGCTACACGAGAAATGAAAACACCAAAAACAATTTCTGAAAACGAAAATAATTCTTGTCGTCGTCACTGTCCCGAAGTGCTTCATCTCCGGCGCCTCCTGCCGTGGTCACTGTCCCCGGTCAGACCAGAGAACCTCCGCCCAGCCCCGGTTCAACCTGCGAACGATATCACCAATCTGCAGAAACGCGACAAAGCTTCTCCACGACCGCGACAAAGCTCCAAGCTTCAATTCGCCTCACCGCCGGCGAGTCCAGGTCCTACAACCCTAGTTCGGCCCCTCTGTGTTGCCTTCAATTGTCGGCGCCTCCGATTCCGGGCAAATCGCCGGTTTCTAGATCCAATTTCTGGGTTGCTGTGTATACGAGGTGGCGTCTGGTGGTGATTTGTGGGGGAGGGCAGTGATCGGCAGAGGGTTGAGCCACGAGAGCGAGCATGACTTGGCGGTGATGAACAACGATTTCCTGGAAAATGGAATCAACGGCGCCGATTCATGGTACAGCAGCGTCACCGACAGGGACAATTGATCAGAGACAGGGGCAATTTTGTCATTTCCACAAAAAATAGTACCCATGTGATGGTCGCGTGACCAAAAACTAACACCGTCAGATCTAAGTGAAAAGTTTGTAAAACACAGGGACTTCACAAAACGAGTTTTTTTTACGGGGGAGTTGAAGTGAAAATCGTGTAAACTACGAGGGAGGTAAGTGAACTTTTCCCATTCGGTTATTGTTCAAACGCCGACGAGAGGAGCAGAATGACCCAACAAAGGGATTGTCGATTTAGGGAGGAATTTAAGCATGGTTGAATTTAGTGGAAATGAGTAATTTATTTGTTATGATTATTTATTAAATAAAGTAAATCTACTTTTAATTTGAACATGTTAGATTGGATTTAAATTAGTCATATTAGATTTGAACTGATCAGACCAGTCTGATTTTAAATTTAAATCACTGAGGGCATTTTAGATATTTTATAATTCAATTATGTCAGATTTAACATAAGTAACCTTAAATGCGGCTTAAAAATATTTGAAGTATCTGTAGAAAAAAAGTTGGGTACTGAATTTGAAAACGTGTATAGGTTGATATAATGATTTGTCATTATCCATTTAAAGTTCGATGATCTAAAATGAGTTACGTGTTCAAATTGATTGATTTCTAATTCGGTTCATTTTTTATCGATTTTAATTTTATGAACTGAACCGATGAAATTGTGGTTAGACTTGATTTTGAACCAAATCAATTAGATTATTTTCGGTTCGATTCTTTTGGGCTGCCCTACCACTGAGCATTACACATACGACGTCGTTCCCAGCGGGCCAGCCACGCCAATCCTATCAAGAGTCGGCGACAGAACAGAGATCGAACCAGAAATGGAGAAGATGGGTTGTGTGTGGATGAGGCGTGTCAGAGTCGGAGCCAACCCTCTTCTTCTCCACTCCAACAAGCCTCGCTCTCCTTCTTCTTCCATGGCCATGGCCTTCTCTTCTCCTGCTACTTCCATCTCCACTGCTTCGCTTCACCATCGTCGTCTCAATCTACTCCGCTCATCAAAACCACTCGCCAATCTCCCATTTCCGATCTCTCTTTCTCATCCTCGCTCCCTCTCCGCCACCGCTCTCCCTTCATTCGACAACGGCGTCTCCGCCGGTCTCGACGGAGAGATAGGTAGTTGTGTGAGAAATTGGATTTGGGGTTTAGGGTTTTGTTGGGATTCAGCTAAATTGTTGATTTGTGATTGTGACTTGAATTTTGGTTGGTTCTGACGTAGCAGGTGTTGGTGGTGATGGCAATGTTGACGAGGTTCTTCAGAAGAGCTCGAAGACCCTTCTCAAGGGAATGTCATACACTGAATTGGAAGTATGTTTTGTGCTGTTTGTTGACTTTTTCTCTTTTTGTAATGCATTTGATGCTCTTTTTTTTCTTTGTGGAATATCTTGATGAGTTATTGGAACTTTTTGTTCATGATTCAGACATTGTGGATTGGACAAATTTGTATTTATATTTGATGGGTAGTTCCAAAATGCTATTTTTTTGCATTATTTTTTACTGTTTTCATGTGAAGTTCAGGACATATATTTTGTGTTGGGATGATTTATTAGTGAATAGTAAGGATTGATTTGTGTCTTGTGTTTTGGTATTTGTTTTAGCTCCTCTTGCAAATTGATTAATTGCTTTTACTTCAACTTCTGATTATGAGAATCTTCTTTTTGGTAGAGTTGGGTTCAATCCCATGGATTCAGGCCAGGTCAGGCAATGATGCTGTGGAAGCGTTTGTATGGGAACAGCTTTTGGGCACATTGTGTAGATGAATTGGAAGGTCAGCAACACTTTTTCTTTCTTAAACCCTTGTGGTTTTGTGGCTCATTAGTCTTAGTTATCGATATTGCCATCTTCTTGATATTCATATGCGGTGTTTGGATGGAGCAAGTCTTTTTTAGACCTCGCTTCGAAAGTGAAATTTTGATTCTAATGGATTTTTGTTTTTCTACTACCAACTTTCAGGTTTGAACAAAGATTTTAAGAAAATGTTGAGTGAACACGCTGAGTTCAAGGCGTTGTCTTTGAAAGATATTCGAACAGCATCTGATGGAACTAAGAAGGTAGAAACTGATTATATGCCTTCACATATAAGTCTGTTCAATTAATATTTGATAGGTTTAAATCTCTATAATGCTGCATATGGGTTTCGATAGTTGTCCTCTTTCTTGAGGATCTTCTCATTGATGTTGACATCGGCAGGAGGTTACAGATTTTGTTTACATTGGAGGATGGGTTGGTAATTGAAACAGTAGTGATCCCTTGCCCTCGGGGTCGGACTACTGTGTGTGTCTCGAGCCAAGTGGGCTGCGCCATGAATTGTCAGTTCTGCTTCACCGGCAGGCAAGTCTGTGGCTTAAACTTACTTTTAGAGTTTATTTTTTCGTTTATTGATTTATCGTTAGTCTCATATGCAGAATGGGTTTGAAAAGAAATCTGACTGCTGCTGAGATTGTAGAACAAGCCGTGTTTGCGCGACGCCTGGTTTCAAGTGAAGTTGGTTCCATCACAAATGTTGTTTTTATGGTAGGGATACCATGTTTCTGACACTTTCGATTACCAAATTTGAGTCAACTCTTATTCTTTCTTGTTGTGTGCAACAATTCTTGTGCATTTTGTGATTGCGAATTTATTGATTCATGAATTATAGAGGTCTAAAAAGTTAAAATTGGCCTAAGCAGGGATTTTTAGAACACCAATCTGATTTCATATAACCGGTGGTTTAAGTCGGTGGAGCAGATCTAGGTAATTATTTTTTTAAATTTCATTTTTCAAAAAATTAAAATATCAAAAACTAAAATAATTTATACTAGTTTGTACTTTTATCATTTTTAAGGATACGAACCTAACAAAAAAATATTAAACTGCTACATAAGCTCGGGTTGGCTTATGTATGAAGCCTTTTAGCATTTTTTTCATAGGTTATGGTCATATTGGCTATTTTGTAATTACTGTTTCAATTGATTTATGTAGGGAATGGGAGAACCACTTCATAACATTGATAATGTGCTAAAAGCTTCAGATATCATGGTGCATGACCAAGGCCTACATTTCAGTCCTCGAAGAGTTACAGTTTCAACCAGTGGTCTCGTACCTCAGTTGAAACGCTTCCTCCGAGAATCTCCTTGCGCTGTAGCTGTTAGTTTGAATGCAACGACTGATGAGGTATTTTACACGTTCCCTGTGCTATTTCAGTTCTTGAGGTGTGCGCACATGACGAGGACAAACAGATTGATCCATTGCTAACTGTTTTTCAGGTCAGAAACTGGATCATGCCAATTAACCGGAAGTACAACATAGAATTGCTTCTCGATACCATAAGGGAGGAGCTTCGCTTCAAACATAAATACAAAGTTTTGTTTGAATACGTAATGCTTGCTGGAGTAAATGACAGGTTAGACAAACCTTAACCTTTCAAATCCAATTCTGGCCTGTTTGATATGCTAATGTGATTCGATGCATTTATTATTGTTAAAAATTTATTAGAGACCGGCTACACATGGAAAGTTCTTTTTTTTTACAAGAACATCTTATCTTGCAATTAAGAGTGAATTTAATTGAGACAATAAAGCTCAAATAGTACTCTAAATACGAGATTAGGGACAAAATTTGTAATGCCTCTTAAAATTTCTCTCCGTCTGCATGAGCTCGAATAATACTCTAAACACGAGCTGTCTGGTTTTTTTACCCTGATTCTGCTGACTTCAGTTACGTTTAGTATTAAGCTGTAAATACATTATCATGTTACAATTAGTGTTCTAAAAAACGCTATGTGCTAGTCTGGTGGATAGAGTTTATAGGGACTAATCAAGAATTATCTGATTAATCGAACTAATAGAAGGTTGGTAGGGGATTAATCATGGACTAATAGGAAATTAATCGTTGACTAACCGACTCTTTTCTCTTTATTGATGTATTTGGCTAGCTCTTGTTTCATCCTTTGAAACTTTTGTTGGTTTCATCAATAAAGTTCTTTCTTATTGCTGAGCAAAAAAAAAAATCGGACTAGTCGGTGATTTTTAGAACACTGGCTAATGGCTACAATACAATCATTTTGTTTGGTTTGAATAATGAAAGCTTTCTATATATAGATTTAGAAAAACTAGTCATTGCATTTTTATTGTCTACTTTTTTGTAGCTTTGAGGACGCGGAGAGGCTTATAAGTTTAGTTCAGGGCATTCCTTGCAAGATCAATCTCATCTCCTTCAATCCTCACAACGGATCAAAGTTCATACCAACCGCTGATGCGAAGATGGTCGAGTTTCGAAACTATCTGGCGAGAGCGGGAATCACAGTGCTCTTGCGAACAAGCAGAGGTGACGATCAGATGGCTGCATGTGGCCAGCTTGGCAATCCTGGAGAAATCCGCGCTCCAGTGCTTCGAGTTCCTGATAAATTCAAACCTGCCCTGAGAGCAACAGTGTGATCAGTCAAGTCATTAGTAGAAAGAACTATAGCTTTGAAGTGATAGCTTTAGGCATGAAATTGTCTTCAATTCATTTTGTGATCTCATTCTGTAACTTTACCGATTCTGAGAAGTGCGAACGAGTTTTGCTTGTTTCACAGCTGATCACTGTTCGAACACTCGAGTTCTCGCCGATTTCTCTTTCTAAGAATTCGTTAAGATCAAGCTGGTCAAAATTTCTGAGAATTTGGTAAAATCAAGTTGGTTGAATTATGCTGATAAAAAAAAAGTCGGTTGAATTTTAGACTAAGTTTCGTTTTCAGTGGTTTAGTGATATTGAATTTTTACTGTCGATTTGGTCAAAATTTATGTTCCCTTTATACATGCTTTGATATTATCTTATAATTTATGCTTTTGTTTTGAAAGTATTTTGTTTTATTAAAATATTGTATTTTGTCTATAATGTGAATTAATGAATACATAATATTTAATTAATGAAAAATGTTTGTCGATTTCTCCCTGAGTTTTCAGAGCTACATATTTACTCTTATTGGATTCTCTTCAATACTGAGTTTTAGAACCTTACAGTTGATAGGTCTCATGTGAACAATTTATTAAGTCAAAAACTTAGCATCGTCAGTACTCGTCCATCCTCTTATCCTCGAAATATTCCTTCTATTTTCCAATTTGGACCTCGTTGGGTTCGAGTCTTGAGATTTGAGGAAATGCATTGCTAATTTCTTTTTCCTGGGTCATTTTCCTCTGTTAAAGACGACCAACATTGGTATCATCATAGTCTCTGTTGCAGTTAAGTTGATGTAATCTTGTTAATGAAGTCACTCATTGAAATGTTAAAAACTTAGAAAATAAAAAACATGGGTTGTGTCTTTGTCATGTCATGTTCACTAGCCAACCAATAAGTGAAGTGGGCGTTGATGATTAATAGTTGCTACTTGCCAAACTAATAAAAATAAAACAAACAAATAATTGTACCATATTATTTTAATTTATCATTGCAATAATTAGTACCATATTATTTATAATTTATCATTGCAATAATTATTTGTCCTCTGTCAAGCTCTCCATCCTTTCTATCTTTTTCCCAACTCTAATTCTTGTCCTTTTTTCATTACTGTATTTGTCCTCATCCAATCTCATCTCCCATATGTTATCTTCAACAGCTTTTGTCAGCTACAAAGAATTCATGTTCTTCATTGGGGACAACAATTCCGGTTGGGTTAACGTTGTTTATAGCCGAGAATATGAGGTTTTTGGAGGCTGGTTTTGAAGGGTTTTAGGTAAAAGTAGAAGAAACTTTCGTATGTGTTAGTTCTCTGCTCATTTTCAATCTTTCTCAGGTTTTGAACTTTATAGTCGACAATCTGATGTTTTTGGAGGTGGGTGTCGAAGGGTTTAAGGTAAAAGTAGAAGAAACTTTCGTTGGTGCTGATTTGCTTAATCATAACACAGTCGAGTCCAAATCTTACAACAAAAAAAAAACTTTGTTCTTTCTCATTTTCAATCTTTCTCGGGTTTTGAGCATTTTTCTTCTTATTTTATGTTTTTGAGTGTCAACTTCTATTTGGCGAGTCTCGGGTCTTCATCTTTTACTGAAAGGGTAAAAAAAATGGAGGGCGAGGACGGGATCGAAGAGGGGAGCGAGAGAGGAAGAGAGAGCAACAGGTGGGTTG
>JAYMTP010005698.1:0-13028 GCA_036897365.1 Geranium brycei | reverse complement strand
GCTCCGGCTGATGGGCTCGGTGGACGTCGGGGCCGGCATTATTGGCGCGGAGGAGCTGGATTGCGAGGACGAGCTCATGTACTTGAGGGCGAGCTTCGAGAACGTGTCGAGGTCTACGGATTCGGAGTCGTTTCATCTGATCGACCCGGATGGGAATATTGGGCAGGAGCTTAGCATTTTCTTTTTCCGATCTTAGAGACATCCATGAACAACAACATTGTTGTGACTTTGGTCTCTAGCCATGTTTTTTAACTGTGGCTGTAATTAAGTATCGCTTTGGTTGGTCTACTAGGTTGTCTTTTGTGTATCATGAGCTTATGTAAGAAAAGTAATGATGTTTTGTTTTGTACATTCAATTACTTATTTTCTTGATTGGGATATTGTTGTTGTTCAGGTATATATACACATATATATTTTTGTTTTCAGTTTGTTATCGGCTAGTGCGGTTGATTGAATATTTGCCATATTGGTTTTCTTTCAAGAATTGATTGATTTGTATTTTGTTGGAATCACTATATGTATCTTTTTAATTTCGCAAATATTTTTCGTATTATTAATATTATTTTCTTGCGAACAATTATTGTAATAAGAGAGAAAATGGTACATATGCACAAGCAGCTAATTAATTGAGAAATTCTGTAACAAGAAATTTTAACTAATATTCAATAAAACTAAACGAGAAGAATAGTAAAGTTACTGCAAATAAGAAATATGAGAAATAATATTATTATTTAAACAACATTTATCAAACTCAAGTAAATTACAAGTAAATCAAATGACTTTGGATAATAAACTTGATCTTTTGACTTTAAATTTGAACTTTGAAGTATGTCTAAGTAGTACGTGTGAAGACGCGTTCTTCTCTATGCTCGTAAGGGTTTTATTTTACTCAATCGGAGATGACGAATTTGTTTCTCATATTTGTGCTCTTATGGCTACATATGTTCTTTCGTTGGTGTGTTCTTATGGCTACAAATTTTTATCCGTCTGTGTGCTCTTTTAGCTACACTGTTTTTTTTCTGTCTGTGTGCTCTATGACTCTTACGGCTACACTTTTTTTTGTGCCCTCAAACGGTTACACGTTTTTCTTCCGTGTGCTTAAAGACTATTACATGTTTTTTGTAGAGTGATGGAGAAGCGATTGGTTGGCATGCCCACTCATTGATAAATCACAAATCATTAACGATCAAGAAACTTGTATTAAAACCGATAAGGGTCAACCAATTCCTATGATATAATGATAGAAATGTGGTAGAATGAAAATATACCATTAATATTATTGTGTTGTGATTATTTATTACAATAAAGAAAAAAAGAGATCCCTTTATATACTAATGAGTGAAATTTCATATTTATTATTTAAACTGTTCTTTTAATTTACATACCTTCCACTGCTTTATAGTTATTCAATCTTCATCCATACACCGGTTAGAATAATCTTATTAAATGAACAATATATATTATCAACCCATCATGTTCATATACAAGCCAATTAATTAGCATAATCTTATTAAACTATTAAATCAAAAATGCATTATCAATCCTTGTTAGCGGACACAAATATATAATGATGAATCTAGCTTGTAATTAATGTACCGTGTTTTCATCGAGAAAACAAAGCGCACGCTCAAACTAATACAAAATTATTAGGTGGTTAAGTAGTGGTACAGTCTAAAAGTTATACTCAACTCAAAACAAATAAACAAAAGTATCTTAGCATCAATGATAGGTGATTAGATACTTAATCTATCTGTTAAGAATAGAAAAATCAGTGGAGCTTCATTAATTAATCAATGATTGTAAGTGAAAAGGAGGGTTTTTATAGTGCAAGTGTTGCATGAGCTGTTGATTCCTTGTGTCGTTTAATTTCATCTTTAGATGCTACGTGTTTACACATCCTACTACACAAATTTTATTTTCATTACCATTCAAAAAGTTGTGCCTCGGTCATCATGCTGTTTATGATTCATAAGGAATCTCAAAATGTCTTAGTAAAATGAATAGTCTTTCTTAGCAAAACCATTAGAATATGATTCTTATTTGTAAGAAGACATATTCTAAGTATTATTTATTAATATGATATTAGAGTTATAACCAATTCTTAAAGAAAATTTTGCTTTACCCACTTGTTGAGGTATATTTTTGTCAGGCGGGTAGGACAATTCAACCGTTTCTGTATCCAAATAGTTTTGATTGCTCTATTCTTGTTTGGTGATATTATTCCGTTTTAACCGAAAAGTCATTGTGAGTTTGTCGCCATCTTAATGAATCCATATTAGTTTGTTCATTTGTGTAGGTTAAATTTTCAGTCACGCACCGTCCCGACTTCTAAACTAGTTTTTCTTTTAAATTCATTGGATTTTCAATTCTTATCTATTCATGTTTCACTCAGGGGCGGATTTGTGGGCAAGGAGGGAAAGGCACCCCCTTTGGCTCGAGAATTCAAAAATTCTCGAGGTGTCATTTTTGGCGGGTGGGTAGGACAATCCAACCGTTTCGATATTTTTTATTCTTGCTTTGTTATATATTCCCGTTTCAACTGAAAAGTTATCGCGAGTTTGTCGCCATCTTAATGAACCCATATTAGCTTGTTCATCTGCTTAGGTTAATTTTTCAGTCTTGCATCATCTCGACTTCTACACTAGTTTCTTTTGAAATTCATTGAATTTTCGTCTCTTATTTGGATCTGTTTCACTCGGGGCTGATCTAGGAGGCAATAACAAATCAAAATTATATGTATAATGATACTTATATTCGCAAAGTTTCGAAAATAATATTCGAGCACAATATTATAATGATAATCATGTCAAATTAGCCTAATTTATGGATGTGACATTCTGACCGCAAGTCAAAACATTCACTATATAATAAAATAACAAAATCTTCTCACCTCAATAACGAATATTTTATTACGAAATAGAAATGTATACTCGATATTCTCCAACGAGAACATGCAAAGAAAAAAAGTTCTACATTCAAGTGAATAAATTGATAGTATTTTAGACAATTAGTTATCTCCTTCAAGTTTATCAGAATATATAGATGTAAAATAGTTTGAGGGTTGAGACTTGTAAAATGTATTTAATGACCGTTAAGACTTGGAAAAATATGATCTTTACCGTTAATTTTACCTTTATACGTTTCATTTATTGTATGTATTCATTTAAAAGTCAAGAAAAAAAGTATTTGATCATTTCTTTTCATATGCCACGCATAGCCTAATACCATTTACTAGTATATAAGTAAAAACAAAGGTAAAGTCTGATCGTGACTGAGGATGAAATTTAATGTTTTTGACCTCATTTTACTATTCACAACTACATAAAATTACTTGGCTGTATTTGAATTTCACTATATAAAGTCACATTTTATGTTCGAGACTCCTTCAGTTTCATACTTGGCTGTAAGATTTCTATGTGTTGTTCAGGATAGCAAGTTGGGTAGCTGAATTGGGCTTATGCTATACAAGCCCATCGTTAAGGATCAGTATAGCAACCCAGCGGTACGCCCAGATCTGGGAGTCCAACGAGGCCATCATGCCTCACAGTGTGCAGTGGATTCTTGTCTAGGGTTTTCATTTTCGATCCAGAACTTGCTTCAAACCAATAATTGAGCCGAACCATATTTATAAAATTGAGAATTATAAATAATAGTTTGGTTTTAACTATGTATTTTAGTGAACTATTCAATTAAGATTCAATAAGAGTTCTATAAATCAAAACATGTGCTGAATCGAAAATAACTGAATTGAAATTATTTATATCTATAAAGTATGATTTTCAACTCCAATGTATACATGTAACTATAATATGCAACTTAGTCTTGCGTGACAATGTCAAATATTTTTTATTTCACGCCGTTCTATTCATACTAAAATTCAAATCAGATTCGAACACTAGATTGAAGTTAATATATTGCACAATTAGTCCAAAAATATGGTACAAATGGCTAATTGAACCATAAGTCGAGCTCAAAATGAAAGCTCATCACATTATAATTTGATCCGGTTCTAACCTAAAAATCACTTGATTGATGTATCGGTTATAAACTACCCAAATTCCTCCATTGATCTTAAATTTGGGTTTTAATATTAAGAAGTTCGATCCAATTCTTGCCTAAACCATTTATATAACGGGACCTTCAACACCCTATTCTTGTGTTGTGTGTGCTTTTATATGTTATTTATACAGGTTTTAAATGAATAATGCTCCAACAAGTAACCACACTTAATTGGAAGAATATAACGTCTTGAACGGTAATCTAAGATAAATTAGAAATTTCTCAACTTCGGTTATACTTGAATAAAGGTTGCATTCATAAGTATAAAAGTTTATGAATAGGGGCATGAAATGATATTTTATTGTGATGTGTCACACTTTGATTGTTTTTTTAAAGTGATGTGTCACACTTGCTCCGAAACAGTGGAGAATGGACGAATGATCATCAGCAGAGAATTTGGAAGCATATACGGAGATTGAAAATTTCCCCTAAAATATCGTTTTTCTTGTGAAGAGTATTGTTTGGAACGCTGCCTATTCGAGCAAATCTGACGCGACGAGGTTTGATGCTTGTCACCTCATGCCCATTTTGTGGCGTTTGTGAAGAATCTGAAATCCATTTATTCTGAAATTGTACAAAATTTACTGTGAATTTGGTCAACGGTTTGATCGCTGAGTTGCTAGCAAGAGGGGAGATTGAGGGAGTCGAGAAGCTGGCGACCCGATGGTGGGCTATATGGCGAGTTTGAAATGACTGAGTCTGGAGGGATAAGGTGACTCCGGCACCCCAGATAGCTTTTCAGGCTGACCTAGTATTGAGAGAGTGGAGGTTGGCCATGTCTTCGCCTAGACCGGAAACTCGGCTGGATCTCTTGATACTTGGCAACGTTAGGCATCAGGTACTTTCAAAATTAATGTAGACGGTGCTTGGTGTGCTGACGGCTCGGGAGGAGTGGGCTTGGTTTTCCGAGATGACGAGGGCCGATGTCTGGGGACTCGGGGCAGAGCTGTTCAGGGAATGGAGTCGCCTCTGATAGCGGAGGCAACCGCCATTAGGGACGGGTTATTGTGGGTGACCTCTATGGCTTTGGAAAGGGTTATCGTGGAGTCCGACTGCCTTGCTGCCATCAATCTACTTCGGTGATCTGCATCTCTCCGATCACCGGTGAGTTTGATTTTGAAGAATTGTGCCGATATTTGTAATAATTATGTAAATTATAATTTTTGCTTTATTCGTCGATCAGGTAATTTAGCTGCTCGCATAGTGGCAAATTTATTAAGAATTGGCTCTGAATGTGAGTTTGAGACCGGTCATTTCCCGTATTCTCTTTCTCGAGTACTATGTAACGATTGGGAGTAATAAAAATTTGGATCGTTTACCTCTAAAAAAATATATTAGACATGGTATTGATACCATGTGGCGAATTTAAGAAAATTGAAAAAAATCATACCCAATCAAAGTAGAACATAATTGTTTATGGAATTATAATGAAAATGTTGAGAATCAAAATAGAGTTGAGATAAGAAAACATAAAACCCACTTCACACTCATCCTTTTGTCATCTATGGTCAAACCTTAGGAGTCATCCATTTGTATCCACCACCATGCTAGAATACAAGTTGCCAACATTTGAGATCATGTTGTTGTTGGACCAACGTTGCCTACACCTAACCGTCACCGTGTGTTCTTGTCGCAACCCACACCTATTCGTCATCTCAACTCAAGTCTGGTAGGTAGTTGCATTTCCAGTTCTAGAGAGAGAAACTCAACACTCAACCCAAGCACACAAATTGGATCCTCTGATTGATTATGGATTTGGCCGATTTGATTTTCTCTCTCTATACCTTCTCTTCAAAGTTGAAACGCGACCCACGTCAACTGTTTATCCTTACAATAATGTCCAATTCTTCAACCTCAACTTCAACTTCAACTTCTTCTTCTCTACATTTTCTTCTTGTTCCTTCTCTCCCACACAGCTCTTATGGGCAGGCCTTTAATTCCCATTTGTACACCTTCCAACAACTACCACGACCCTCTCTCTTACAACCCAATTCGTCAAAATCTGGTCGAAAAGCCCCATACCCACCACCATGGATTCGCCTATTCCGTCTCCAGATTCTTCCGCCGTTTCATGTCCGGAAGTGGGTTTTGATCTCCTCCACATTGATTCTTGAGTAATGGGTTTTTTGCTTGTTGTTGCTCAAATGGGCTTGTTCTGTTATTTGCAGAGAAGATTGATGGAGGGTCGCGGACCGCGGAGGAGGAGAAGGTGTATTCTTGGCTCTACACGCTGGCCCAGACGGACAGAGACATGGTCTTTGAGTATGTTCGATCCACTGAAAGGGGTGAGTGAGTGCTCACTACATTTTATCTTCATATGTAATGTTCTTTGTTGCCTGTAACCTGTTCGATGAAATGCCTGTAAGAAGAATTATATATATGTAGCTCACCTGGTCTTCAGCATGGCATTAGTGCATCGTGTATTCGTATTTCAATAGATAAACCCGGCAAATGCACGACTTTGCTAAGATAATTCAGCTGATAACACAATCTAGGTGGTTTGATGGCTTATGCTGCCTGCCCGTTAAGTAATTCTAGCTTATAATGCAACTATTTTAAATTTGTAATTGATGTCAGTAGAAGCTAGTTTGTTTATACTCAGCATATTCGGGCAGCGAAAATGAGATTATCAAAACTTTTATGAAGATCCAAGAGGAGAACGCAACTTCTTTTCATGATGCTACTTAATCCTGTAGTTCTATTTTACTCTTCATTTTTCTTTCTTGTAGTTCTCATGTTTTGTTCAATCCTAGCCCCTTTTTTCCTACTTGGGAATTAGTCTCTAGTTTTTCTTATTTTCAATAAAGTCTTAATTGCTTAAAAAACAAAACTTTTGTTTATCATATGGGTTACTCTTGATTTAATTTGCTACATCTGGCTTCTTGCCAGACTATAAGCTTCTTTACTTCTTATGTAGGCCTGAGTTTCAGTGAAGCTGAGAGGAGACTGAAGGAAACTGGCCCAAATGTTGCCGTGGAATACAATTTCCCAAGCTGGTGGCATCTCCTGTGGAGTGCTTTTTTTCATCCTTTCAACATTATTTTGATTGTCTTGTCAGCGCTTTCATACATAACTAGTGACAATCCAAATGGATGCATCATGCTCGCATTGGTTTTCACGAGCGTTGCCCTCCGGTTCTACCAGGTTCGTAAAGTATCATCCATCAAATGCAATTTTTCCTTGCAACTCGGAAGCGAATTAACACGACTTAAATCTCAACATGCATTTCAGGAATTTAGCAGTTCAAAAGCAGCCATGAAACTTTCGGAATTCGTAAGATGTCCGGTTAAAGTTCAAAGATGTGCAGGTAGAATTGTTCAAACTGAATTGGTGGTTCAAGTCGATCAAAGAGATATTGTTCCTGGTGACATTGTTATTTTTGAACCTGGTGACCTTTTTCCTGGTGATGTGAGACTATTATCTACGAATCACTTGGTTGTCAGGTATAATAACAGGACGGTTCTCCCTATTCTATAGATTGTATGTTCTGAGCCCTTCATTCCATTCCGTTCCTTTTCCTTTACAGACAATTATAGAACACATTGTCACATCATACTTCTTGAACAGTCAGTCCTCGTTAACAGGAGAGTCTGGGACAACCGAAAAAACAGCTGACGTCAAAGAAGACCAGAGCACCCCTTTGCTAGATTTAAAGAATATCTGCTTCATGGTAGGTACACTTATTTCTTGCAGCATATTCTTTATGGTAACAGTCACCTATTTACTAGAATACTGTTACGGTCCCGCTTTGAATCCGATTATGGGCTGCTTTAGATAGATAGTTGAGCTCGATTCTCAATTTAGCATTCGTTGTAGAGAGAATACAAGATCTCAAAAGGAACAAATTTACTAATAATTTTCTCAATACTTTATTCATGGAACCCGTAGGTATTTATAGCCTACTTGAACCCTAATTCCAACTACTAACCTAATTCGACTAATTCGACTAGAAGTACTAATCCCAACTCTAATCCAAAACTAATACAATAATTAAAATACCACTTAGACTATTACTCCTTATCACATTAGGACTTGTATCAAATACCCCCTCAATCATTAGTAGAGTAAGTATACTGACTGAAATGTTGGTACTTATTGCATATTCCAGGGAACAAATGTGGTATCAGGTAGTGGAATTGGTCTTGTTGTGTCCACTGGATCAAAGACTTATATGAGTACCATGTTCTTAATTATTGGGAAGCCAAAACCAGCAGATGGATTCGAGAAAGGCATCAGATACATATCTTATGTTCTTGTTGCTGTTATGGTGGTAGTGGTCACACTCATAATCATTGTGGATTACTCTACATCTCATTTGCTGGCTGAGAGTTTTCTGTTTGGAATCTCAGTGGCATGTGCACTCACTCCTCAGATGCTTCCTCTTGTTGTCAATACTAGCCTCGCAAAAGGAGCACTTGCCATGGCCAAAGACAGATGTGTAGTGAAAAGTTTGACTGCATTACGAGAAATGGGATCTATGTAAGTTCAGTTCTCTACGATAGATGGAGCAATTAGTTGTGCAGACCAACCAATGCCATTATTAATGTGAATTTTGAAATGCATATACGATTTTGGGGGTTTCTTGTCTTGTCAATTGTAATTGCTTTTTAATTTGATATTATACTGTCAATTGGCACGAGTACTTATTTGCATTTTCTTTTTGCTACAGGGATACCCTTTGTATTGATAAGACTGGGACGCTCACCATGAACAGTTCAATCATGGTTAATCATCCTGATAGTTGGGGTGTTCCGAAAGAAAAAGTCTTAGGCTTTGCATTTCTTAACTCTTACTTCAAGACTGATCAGAAGTATCCTCTAGACGACGCAATCTTGACTTATGTGTATACCAATGCATACAAATTCCACCCATCCAAGTGGAGGAAGATAGATGAGGTTCCATTTGATTTTATACGAAGAAGAGTGTCTATTATTGTGGAAGCAGAATTAACTTCTGAAGAAAGAAGAACTTCCCAAACCCCTGATAAACTTGTAATTACAAAAGGAGCATTGGAAGAGGTGATAAAAGTTTGTAGTTTTATTGAGCATATTGATGACGGTGTGATCACAACTTTCTCAGAAGAAGATTGTATGAGGATTCTAAATATGGAGGAGGAATTAAGTAATGAGGGTTTAAGGGTTATCGGAGTTGCATCAAAGAGGCTGAAAATGGTAAGTTCTCATCCCTTCCAACTTTTTGTTTTCATTGCATATTTCAAGATGTTAATCAAATTCATCATTTTTTGTGATGCAGGAAAATGGTGTTCAACATGTGGACGAGACAATTGAATTTGACATGGTGTTTCTCGGCCTGATAACCTTCTTCGACCCACCAAAGGACACAGCAAAGCAAGCTCTCTGGCGGTTAGCTGAGAAAGGAGTGAAAGCAAAAGTGTTAACAGGCGACTCACTCTCCCTGGCAATAAGGGTTTGCAAAGAAGTTGGCATCAGAACCACCCATGTAATAACAGGCCCTGATCTTGAGCTACTAGACCAGGATTCCTTTCATGGGACAGTTAAAAGAGCAACAGTGCTCGCTCGACTCACCCCAACCCAGAAACTCCGAGTAGTCCAGTCCTTGCAGACAGTTGGAAACCATGTTGTTGGGTTCTTGGGGGATGGAGTAAACGACTCACTTGCACTGGATGCTGCAAATGTAGGCATATCAGTTGACTCTGGTGCATCGGTTGCGAAAGACTTTGCTGACATCATCTTGCTAGAGAAGGACCTCAATGTTCTCGTCACTGGGGTGGAGAGGGGTCGATCAACTTTTGGAAACACCATGAAGTACATTAAGATGTCAGTAATTGCCAATATGGGAGGAGTGGTCTCCCTCCTCATTGCAACCCTATGGTTTCGGTTTGAGCCATTGACTCCAAGGCAGCTCCTTGTTCAGACATTCCTGTACAGCTTAGGACAAATGGCAATCCCATGGGACAGTATGGAAGAGGATTCTGTAAGAACTCCCCAGAAATGGGGTGAGAAGGGCTTGTCAATGTTTATACTGTGGAATGCGCCTGTATGCACCATCTGCGATGTGACCACCCTCGTGTTCCTAGGCTTTTACTATAATGCATACGGTCTGTCGGATGTGAGGTTCTTCCATTCAGCTTGGTTTGTCGAAGGGCTTCTGATGCAGACCCTCATCATCCATTTGATCAGGACCGAGAAAATACCCTTCATTCAGGAGTTCGCCTCGTGGCCAGTGATCTGCTCGACAGTCCTCGTCTCTGCCATTGGAATTGCAATTCCATATACACCAATTGGAGAGTTCATGGGATTTGTGGAGCTGCCAATATCATTGTTTGGGTTTTTGTTTATGCTTTTTCTGGGATATTTTTTCATTGGGCAGGTGGTGAAGAGAATTTACATATATGTTTACAAAATATGGCTATAGAAAGGCTGTCAGTGAAGTAATTGCTTGCACAGCACAGGGGTGAACTTGATTTCATTGTTTGTATATTATAGAGTGTGCATGCTAAAGCAACTATAACCTCAAATTAATTGATAATTGTCTTAAAAAAAATTTCTCTTGACATCAATATTTATGAAAAGATCACTTTTATTTCCAAATTTCACTCTACTCTAGTGCCTGTTACAGATGAGCAATATAAAAGGACGGGTTTCTAGAGATTTTAACATTATTTATGCATTCGTAGATTTAGGGACTTGGGCTTAATAAATAGAAAAGGCTAACAGTGGATGTGACCATGAGGGCGAGTAACGAGGCACTGGCGGAGCAGAATAGAGTCTTGCAATTGGAGATAGCCTGAAAGGGTGTTGCCTTGCCATGGAAGAGAATAATCAAATCAGAAATGCCCCCAAGGGACAAGAAGGCAAAACAAAGAAAGGAGGAACGAGAATATGAGAAACATATGCGCAACACTTCCTTGATGTCACTATTTTAATTATCAATCAAAAAATAGTATTACATATTTTGAAACTCTAGTTCCAAAATTTAAGGTTGTTCAGTAGTCAAAAACCGACCCAATCACTTAAAATCGAACTGATCGACCAAGTTTAGTTCTTCAAAAATATGAATCGAGACTAAGTTGAACTAGTTCGATTGTTTTTTGGTTAGGAATGGCAACGGGTCAAGTTTAGCCAAACCCGCACCCGTTACTTCGAACGGGTGTCCGACCCAAAAAATCTCTTCAGCAGATGCCCAACCTGCAAAAAATCCATTGTGTACGGGGTTTCTTTGAAACCCGACCCGAAAATTCAAATATGAATTTAATAAATAATTTTTTTACAATACAAGCAAATTTTTTAATATAAAATTATATTAATTTACATTTTTTCGCGTGAGTGTATTATTAAAATTCAGTATTTTCACTTTTTCAAAAAAAATGGATAAGAATATAAATTATATTATATTAAATTACTATTAATATATAAATTATTATTTTTTAAAATTTGTACGGGTGCGGGTCGAAATCAGATCGACCCGCACTTGTTTAGAAAGCCAAAACCACAGGTTTTTCTTCGGATATTTTTTCAGTCCTGATTTTGGTTGTAACCGACTCAAACTATTGGTCGGTTCTCAATTTGACCCCACCCTAACCGACTACTGTTTGGACCCAATTCATTCGGTCCAAATTTCAACACGCTTTGTTAACTTTTTGGTTCACCGATTATCCAACCTAACATAATACGAAATCGTCGGCTCAAATGTGAGAAAAATTTGAAACTATTGTAAACCAAAAAACAATTTCACAAATAATAAAGCAAAGTTGATTTGTCTATTGAACTTGGGATTCATTCCCAACCCATATTGAACTTTGGCTTATTGGAAATTAAGTGATTACAAATCTTATTTTATAGAGTCATATTGTCTTGCCTCTTTCTCTACTCAGTGATGTGGGATGTCGAAGACAAGAGCTCTGCAAGTTTATCCCACCGCTCACCTTTTCGTCTTCTTCTCAAACAAAACGATTCGTTTTCTGGCATAATCAAAATGAATTGAAAGTCTCCACATCAGCTAAACTAGGGCTAGAAGTATTCATGGTGTTGTGACGTTGTTGGTTAGGTCTCTTGACCGCGCCCGAGATGTCCATGGAATCCTCTTTCAATGGTGTAGAAGGAAAGTTATCGGTTCAGTTTGTTTAACCAGTCGATTCTCTATAAAGAACTTGGACCAAACAGTCAATCTATCGGTTTTCTAGTAACTGAACCGAGTTAGACTACCAATCCTTCGGTTAAAGCCTCTATTACTACACCAATTATGTGTCAATTTGATATGTCACCCTTAATCAAGAATAATGTGATATAATAATATGTGTTATTCTTAATATGAAAAAAATAAGACATATGAGAAGGTGTGGTACTATTAAGCAGAAATGTATGACATATAGAAGAATTTGTCACTTTTAAATAAAAATTAGTGACTTGACATATAGAAGAATATGTCACTTTTAAATAAAAATTAGTGACTTATGTACTTTACTTGTCACCTTAATACTTAAAAAAGGGTTACATATAAAATGTTGTCACTCTTTAATGTCACCCTTAATACTTAAGAATATGTAACATGTATACATATATGTTGCCCATTTAAATTTTGCATTTGTGTCCACTTTATAATAGTAATGGGCTCAAGCCCATAATAACCAATAATTATCGGGCTCAATCACAATAATTATCAGCAACTCACATAAATCGAAACTCTCCAAAATTGAAACTCTCAAAAACTATCCACAATCTCTCCAAAATCGCAGAACCCTCATCGCTGTTCTTCGTCGTCGTTCCTTGTCGTCGGCGTCTCCATTACTCGTCTCCGGAATCTCCAGGTTAGTACTCTCCATTTGTGAAGATTGATACTCATAATCGGATCTATGGTTTCTCAATTTATCGGTGCATGTTTGCTATGTGTGCTATATTCCTCAATCGAATAGGATCGGATCTATGCTCATAAACCTAATAGATTTTGGTGCATGTTTATGATCATTTTAGCTCAAATCGAATCAGATA
>JAYMTP010005697.1:0-13029 GCA_036897365.1 Geranium brycei | reverse complement strand
TTAATTAATTGCTTAGCCTACTACTGATTATGATGGTATATTGATCTTGTAGGTTCATATGGAGAGGTTTACCATGCAGATTGGAATGGCACTGTAAGTTATTCCCCAATGTTATAACTCATTTAAATTTTTATCAATGATTTTTCAAATTTCTAAAAGTAACTGCTATAGGGTATTTGATAACATTCATCAATGACAAAATTATCCGACATTATGATGATGGTAATCTTCTTTGTTGAAATCTTCTGAGTCAATTTATAGTAATACCCTTGTATATCTAGGTTCCTTCAAACATGATTAGTTAGGTTTGCTAAAAATCAGTCGTTTGTAGTACTGGCTGAGAAAGTGCATTTAGTGGCTTCTCATATCGAAATTATTCTTCCATAGTTCATTTATTAATAAAGATAGCCTGAACCGTCGGAATATTACTAATAGTAAATTTTACATATAGGCTACTTCCTTCACATGTTTTAACACTAACCATTTCAATTAAAAAAAGTTGCAGTGTTAAGATGTAAAGTGTTGTTATACTGAGTGTTGAATCATATGCCAAACCTTCTGTTCACTAACCATCTCTTCATCTAATTAAATCATGGTTTGCCAGATACTTATATCTAGAATTTTGGACAAATGTTATGCATCAAGGTTTTCATATATATAACCTGTCGTTTGCATTATGTTGCATGACAGGAAGTTGCTGTGAAGAAGTTCTTAGATCAAGATTTTTCTGGTGATTCACTGGTCCAATTCAAAAGTGAAGTAGGCATCTGAAATTGACTCTTGGACTTTATAAAATACTTTTATGATAGGTCAATTTCAATTCAATTGATGTTTTTATATCTGTACTTAACTTAATTACTGCTGGTTACTTAATCAGGTTGAAATCATGTTAAGGTTGAGACATCCTAATGTTGTCCTTTTCATGGGAGCTGTTACGAAATCCCCACATTTCTCCATACTGACAGAGTTTCTTCCAAGGTCGATTTTTCCTATAAATTTTGAAAACAATGACAAATTTTTTTCTTTTATTCTTGCCTCACAAGGGTTTTAGAGAAAGAAAGCACCATTGCTGAGTAGTCAGTGTCAATGTTTGCTCATTTTTTTTTATTACCGTGCAGGGGGAGTTTGTATAGGTTGCTTCATCGCCCAAATCATCAACTCGATGAAAGGAGGCGAATGCGCATGGCTCTTGACGTGGTACAGTCTGAAAATCAGACTTTTCTTTCCCTGCTCGCCTGATTTGCTTTCCCTTCATGTGGATTGCTTCTTTCTCCTAAGTCTTTTAAATGTTTATAGGCAAAGGGAATGAACTATCTGCACACAAGCCATCCTACTATTGTGCATCGAGACCTCAAGTCTCCGAACCTCCTTGTAGATAAAAACTGGGTTGTTAAGGTTGGTCCAGAACAAACTGTTCTTCTCTAACCATGTGCATTATTTCATTCATGGTTTATTTGATATCTTATATTATTGTTGATTAAACTAATTGGCGCTTTCTGAGTATTTTGCTTGCTTCTTTTTGCAGGTTTGTGATTTTGGGTTGTCACGCACAAAGCACCATACCTTTCTTTCGTCAAAGTCTACTGCTGGGACGGTAATGCTTCTCAAACAATAATAATATTCAAAACAATTCGGTGTCTTTCAACATAAGTCATGAATCTCTTGGTTTCATAAAAATTGCTCCTGATCTGCAGCCTGAATGGATGGCACCAGAAGTTTTGAGAAATGAACCGGCAAATGAAAAGTAAGTGATCTGAAAATAAAGTCTCTGTGGGTGCACTCGCTTGCATGCATACATTTTCGGAAATTTCTACCCAAGATTCACTTGCCGGGACAGTATTACTGATAGAATGTGAATTATGTATCGAACGCAACTATTTACCAGAGATGTGCCATCTTCCCATTTCTAATACGATTCGTACGTTGCTTGTTTGTGCAGGTGTGATGTGTACAGTTTTGGCGTGATATTATGGGAGTTAGCTACCTTGCAAATTCCATGGAGAGGATTGAACCCAATGCAGGTCGTTGGCGCTGTCGGTTTCCAACACAGGCGCCTTGAAATTCCAGAACATGTCGACCCAACAGTTGCACAAATAATCCGTGATTGTTGGCTCACGTAAGTTCTCTACCTTGCCTACTTGTCCTTCCCCGTCATACAGAATCACACTAAACATGTACTCTAAAACAATTTACTCTCACAACTCATCAACTGCATGGAAATACCAAAACCTAGTGTTGGATATGCCTTGAATAGATGATAGACCCACTGGAATTAGTCAGTACGGTATGCTATTCTCAAGCTTTTGTGATCTGTTGCCTGGGCCTAACATTGGGCTTCATGCCATATTAGGTTTCATGGTTCATACTATACTATTGCTAGGGTTGTAAACGAGCTGAATCGAGCCAATATTTATCGAGGCTCAGCTAGAAAAAAGACTGCTCGGCTCAAATTTGGCTCGGCCTCGGACGAGCTTATGTAGCTAACCTCGAGCACGATTCCATAAAAAATGCAAGCTCGAAGGCTTGCTTGGTTCAGCTCGTGTAATCTTCATTAAGAATAAAAACAGTATTTAAATAATATATAATTAAATGAATACTAAACAAGCCGGCTTGCGACCCTTAAATGATTGAGCTCGAGCTGGGGTCGTTTAATAAATGAGAACCCTAAGCTCGATTAGAACAAGCTCGAGCCGAATATTTAGCAAATCGAGCTCAAGCTGCTCGTTAAATGTTGGGCTAGTTTACAGCCTTAATTGAACTATTGTAACCTTGCCGTTTACTTTGTTGATGTATATCGTTTTTCTCTGATAAAATGGCACGCCTCTTTTTCATCTGCAGGGAGCCACACCTACGGCCGTCATTCTCACAGCTCATGCTCCGTCTTCGCCGCCTTCAACATTTAGTTGTGGACAGATCGGAAAGTAGAAGCTCCATGGCATGACTTGAAAACCATGAAGCTGTCTCTATAATAGTTAACAACAATACGTTCTCGGGGCTCGAAGAGCACCAGAGGAGCCGGCATAAGTTTTTCCTTTTCCGGCCGAAGCAACCGGAAGGAAAAAGGAACGTAGGAGATTTGATTTGATTTGATTTACTGCTGAATTGAGGAAGGAGTGTTGGCTCATTCAAAGTGGGAGTTCAACACATACCTCACTGCAGAGAAACAAACAACATTAAGTCAACAGCTTAGTCAAGTGTAATAAACAGGATTTGTGTCGAACAGTCAAAACCTGTTTTACCTATGATGTAAAAAGTCAACTGTATAAACAGGTCATTAATGGAATCCAAAAGAACAGAACAAAAAAAACAGAAAACAAAAGAAAATTGATGATGTTTTTGTTTTCATGTTTTGTGAACATTTGATCTCTTTTATGAAAATGAACATAGAAGGAAAATAGGATTAGAATGAGGCTGAGTTTTGTGATCTTTAATGTAGCTCCATTTTGATCGAATCAGAGATATCAAGTTCTCGTAGAGAATGAGAACATTTAATCTCGTATACATTTGCAGTGGATTTTGTGACCATGACACCCTCGAATTGATCCATAGTAGGGATAGCCTAAATTTCTAAACCCGGTAGAATGGGTGTATCTGTTCTAATGAAGCAAGAGATCAATATCACTGAATTCGTTATGAATTTACATCATTATCATTGTATAAAGAGGGAAAATATTACTAGTTTGAGTGTGACCTGGTGGTTGGCACTGCTCGCTCATTGACCTCAGAATAGAGTTCGAGTCCCAGCATATTTAAGTGAGGTAAAATGCTCAAATTTAATCGAGGCTAGATATCTATAATCCGACATAAATAATAGGAGAAATATTTTATTTTTTATATTTTGTGCATTAGATGTTTCATTGAAAGCTCTTGTTAGAGTTTGACGTGAATTTTGATGATTTTAGCTCTATTGTGATTAGAATTAGGTATATTAAGTTCATGGTAAAAACTTGAAATTCATTATCGTATAGAAATGACATCAGAGTGTGTTTGTGACGGATTTTGTGATCCCGACACCCTTGATTTGTTCTGGAATATTTTGAACAACTTTGCCATCCATAGTAGGAATAGCCAAAAAAATTTGAACCCGGCCGAATCTTTAGTTCAGTATGATAGGATTAAGAGATAAATATCACTGCGTTATTTCTAAATCTGCCTCATCATCATTTCATTAAAAAGGTAAATTACTCGAATTTGAGGGAGATCCGATATTTCAAATCTTTCAGAAATTATTAAATTCCTTTCTAGCTCTAATTTATAGAATTATTTATTTATCAGTTTTCATATTTTGTGCAGTAGAGTTCTTTTTTGTCCTAAAAGAAAGTTCAAAAACATACATTGAATAATAAAATCAGATTCTTCTATGAGAAAATAAAAAAAATCCGAAACCGAGCAGCCATGGCCATAACCTTCAACCTCTTGCTAAAACCTCCACCGCCGGTCCCGTTTACCGGCGGATCCACCTCCTCGTCTCCGACCACCACCGCCCGATTCCTCCGCTCTCGCCGCCGAACCCCAATTCCCAAAATATCCTTCTCCTCGTTCAACAGCAACAACACTCCGCCGGAGACTGAGTGTCCGGTGCCGGCGGATCAGCAGCCGATCAACGAGTACCAGTCGATCTCCGAGTCGTTCCCGTTCTCTTGGGCCTCCGGCGACGCCGCTCTCGCCTCGTCGTCACCGGGGCCTCCTTCGCGCTCTTCGTCGGCCTCCCCGTGGCCTGGTTCGGCGCCGTCGGGCCCGACTCGGAGCCGCTCAGGAGGGTCCTCGCCGCCGCGGCGAGCGGCGTCTTCGTGGTGACGCTCGCGGTGGTGAGGATGTACCTGGGCTGGGCTTATGTTGGGAATCGCCTGCTCAGCGCCACTGTTGAGTGTAATGGGTCTTCACTTCTGAAATCATATCTTGTGCTTTGTTTTTTTTGTTTCTGAATTGTTGAACCAAGAACATTCTGATTGGTTGGTTTGTGGGTTTGGGTTCTGTGCAGATGAAGAAACTGGGTGGTATGATGGTCAGGTATGCGATTTCCATTTTCAGTGCAGATCTTTGATTCATGAGTTTCTTCAATCTCTATGCTTCTTTACAAATTGTTGATTGAATAATTTGGGGTTAGATTTGAAATCCCATTGAATCATCAGAAAAATGATTTGGTGATTGTAACATGGTTTGTGATTAGCTTAACTTAAGCCGGGCAATGTAGAATCTTTAGGAATTCACTTGTGAGTTTAGTTGATGGTGTAAACTAGCCGAATCGAACCTCAATTCGGCAGGGCTCGGCTCTTGAAAGAAGTGTTCGGTTCGAGTTGACTCAGGCTCGGACAAGCTCAAATTCAGCTCACTTAATTTTCAACACAAATATTCATTGAAATGAATATATATTAAATAGAAAGTATATAATAATTTATTATATACTAGACAAGCCAACTCGAGATCGGCTAATCTAATTTCATTATAAATATTTACTTTAAAAAAACATTAACTAGATGTTAAACGAGTTAACTCGCGAGCCTATCAAGCCGTAAAAGACCAAGCTCAAGTTGGGCTCGTTAATTAAATGAGCCCAATCTTGAGCTCGAATTCGGCTCGAGCTCGATTACAACGAACACGAACTGAATATTTAACAAATCCAGCTCAAACGGCTCGTTAAAAGCTCGGCTCATTTACAGCCCCGAGTCTCATATTAAACAAGTATGGAGGAATTTGAGTGATAATATATTCATTGGATTAGAAAACTGTTGTTCTAAAAAATGGCAGGCGCTAATCGGGCGTGGTAGAGCATTTGAGGACTAATCGAAGGATTAATCATATTTATCAGGAATTCTTAGAATAATGCTCAAGACCCGATGAACTCATGTTTCAGGTAAAGAGTGTACTCTAATGTGTTTATGAGTTTTCCTTGTTATGTGGCTCTCCTCATAAAGGCACAGGTCTCCCCTAGTTAGCGGTATCAGTGTCAGGTTATGTGGACACTCCTGATAAGCACGCTGCTCTAATCTCCTAGAGTCGGTAACTCCTGTAACCATAAGACACCTCTCATAAGCAGGCCCGTGAGCAGAGCGGTGTAATGGGCCCTCTCTGGGCCAGTAGGATGAAGTGGGCCCGTGAGCATATCGATGTAACAAGGCTCATTATAGATTGAGAGATTGTTAAAATTTCACATGCGAGCAAAGTTGATATACACATTGTACCAAGACCCGATAGACTAGTCTTTTGGGTCAAGTGACGTGGATCATATCATCAGTTCATAAGTATCTGTTTGAAATTTTAAGTAGTTGGGATTTAACAAGGAATGCTCAATTTCAATGTGTTGCATAAGATCCACACCATTGCCTGTGGTGTTCATACTTCTTTTTCTTGAATGGCATTAAATTGGTGGTGCCATAACCTGAACTTGAACAATTTGATGAACACAGGTATGGGTGAAGACTGCTGAAGTTTTGGCACGGGATCGGCTTCTTGGTTCGTTTTCGGTAAGTCACAATATATAGTTTTTTATCATTTCCATGTTCATTTTTTTTCTTACTTGGGGCAAATTGGTTCTTCCAGCCTCAAAAAGGTCTGTATATCAGTGTTGTAAAAGTCGTCTTCCGAGATTAACTGGGGACTAGTAAGAGATTAATTGGATTTGTATTTTTCAGTTTTTTAATTTTTATTGAATAAACTAATATATACAATCAAAATATGAAAATGTTATATAACAATTATTTTAATATTTGTTACATTTATATACTTGAGCGCCGCCGACTTGGCCAATTTTTACAGCACTGATACATATCATATAGTTTCTGTATGGAGAAATTGAAGTACAGAAGAGAGTTTATGCTCTCAATGAAACATCTTGTCACCTTGATAAACAAGGTTCTAAAACTCGGGATTGTCCAAAATTCGGTGAGACGGTATATAAAGAATATACCACATATATGAGGCATATATTAATGATAAATGATAATCTTTTAATAAATTAAGATAATTCCAAACAACTTAATAAGTTATATGGAAATGCAAATCATATTTCAAACAAAAATAACATAAGAAACGACTAACATAGATAATGTTAAAAAAAAGCCGGTCTACCTATGACTATTCTACATGGAGGTGACGTGGACTACCTGTCGACGATTAGAATATAATTTTTTTATCAGCAAATTGTGTATCAAGATTTGGGCTCGACTATGCTATGATAAAAGCAAGATAGCACCAAACTTATAATTCTTAAGAGTCCTTAAGATTATTGTATCAATAAAGGGCTCAAAACCCACGATTTACAGAACGGGGACCTAATATTGCCACTTGACTCCCATCTTAAGAGAGACCCAGTAGAAATTGGGAGGGAGAGGCCCAACAGAAGTTGGAGTAGAATAAATGTGAGATAAAATACCGCAACAAGACTTGAACCCAGATTTCATGGACCCAAGTTCAAGTTGAAGTATGTGTAAAATAGTAATAGTAAAAGTTGATCGAGTTTGGCCAAAATTGTCCAGGTTTTAGACTGATTTTCACTTATCGTTTTCAGTGGTTCAGCTTTACCGAGTTCTCAAAAGGTATGAGAGTTTTAGAAGATTGGTGATCAACATATTGAGGTTTTTTAACTTATCATCTTCAATTAATTGATGTAGGTGAAGCCAGTGCTGAGCAGATTGAAGTACACTCTTGTGACACTTGCTGGGTCACTATTTATATGCATACTTCTCATCATCAATGTTGATGTACTCCAGAAAGAGTCTCATTTGGTGCCTGAAAAGGGTGTAGAAAGAGCCATTCCTGGAGTTTACAATGATGAGTCTGCTAGGTCTTTTGAGCCTGAGGCTTTCTGTGGTGAACCTAATCTTTCCTCTTAGTTCTCATCAAAACCCCACATGTATATAAGTTGTAACTCATGTAGTAGCATCATTTCATATTGGGATGATTGCAAAAAAATGTGTAGTAACTTGTCTGTATATTATGTTTATTGTAAAAGCTCATTTCGAACTTATCTTTTTCCTCTAACAAATGCCCTTTAAATTTAAAAAATAAATTTTATCCCTAAAAATAAAATATAGGGATAATTGCCGTACACCCAATCGTCAAGCCGACAACTTTGTCTTTTATCAGCTTGTACTATTTCACTGTATTAACGCTCAAAAATATGGATAAAAAAATTATGTACGGATGTGCAAAAAAGTTGTAGATGTCGCACGGCGCTATGATGGCGGACAGGGGCCTTCAGGGTCATGGCGGATTTCCATTTTTGTACTTTTAATTTTTTTAATATAAATTAATTTACATATGTAATAAAAAATACATATTATGCTACAAGTTATAATATTTTTAACTTTTTATAAAAAATATTAATTAGTTTGGACAAAATCGACCTAAATTGATCTAAAATTAGTACAAAACCGGCTCAAAATCAGTTCAAAATGGCCAAATCGCCACGGCGTTGCGTCCGTGTAATTTTCGGGGCCATGGCGCTGCCATGACAGTCATGACGGCCGCCATTTACAACCCTACCAAAATGTGTTGATTGACTGTAAGTACATGCAATTATCTCTAAAATATATTGTTTATCTTTTAAAAAAGATTATATGATTTTTTTTTTCCAATTTTAATATATTTTTCATCTGGAGGACAGAGATACACCATTAAAAATGTTAAAAGTCTGGTGACATGCACATGATTCGATTTTCATCTATTACGACAGAGTTTGGCTAAATATACAAAAGTTGAAACTATCCACATTAAAATTTAGAATGAACTTAATATATAATGTTTACAAAACTAGTTTTTACAGTTTTCCATATAATATTGATAGAGGTCATATGGTAAAGAGCATGATGTTTAGAATGATAGTCAAGAACAAAGCTCAATGCTTGGCAGTTGGCAAAGTAAGATATCATCAATCAATTGTTCTACAGATACTTGGTATTTTGGCAAACCTGATCGCCAAATTACAAGACACTAAAGACAACTTCTGCTAATTTATTTCATGCGCTAAGGTTATGAAGAGAATCAACAAACAAAATATACAGCATTTTCATGCTCCATACTTTGGGGCCTTCCATAGCTTAAATGCTATCTCGTGCACGAGCCTGTCCGCTGGTATCGCAAGATTTCCACCGTACTGCAAAGAGCATAGAAATTGATATCAACAAAACAACCAATTTACTTATGTATGAGACTATAGTTAGATACATATTTCTTTGGAATGCACAGAATTGAGAAACAGAGTGGTGATGACTGTTGTGTGGACTCGAGTCATCTGATCATGAATAGCGATTGTGGGTCGCATATGGGATGAGTCATGAGTGGGTGTGTGTGGCATAGGCAGTGTTCTAAAAATCGACCTGGTCATGGCAACTAGGGCCTGGCGTTTTTCAGAACACCAAGCATAGTAGCAATCTAATAAACTCAAATAAGACCTTAATTTGTTCTAAAAATCCCTGACTTGTCTGATTAATCTCGTAAACCAATTAATCCCTAACTAATCCCCAGATGGCCCTCTCCGCCCGACTAATGTCTGATGTTTTTTAAAACACTGCTTGAAACTCAGTTCATGAGCACTAAAGACCAGCAAGGTAGTGATGATCCAGTTATGACTAAGAGCTATATAGACAATCGGGATACCCCAAATAACAAGCCTTCAAGATGCTGACGATATACGCAATATTCCAAAAAACCTCGGAACAGGCATAAGCAAAGAACTAACATGAATCAAAATAACATCTCATTGACAATAGGTATGATAATTTCAGGACTTAGTTGTTAGATGGTTCAATTTTTTTTTTTGCTCAGCGAAAAGAAATTTATTTATTGATGAAACCAAGTAAAGCTTCCAAGGGAGAAACAAGAGCCAGCTAAATGGTTCAATTATGGCAGTATTGGTTATCTTCAAACAGTTCTACTGTAAAATGGAGAGTAGTATGAAATTCATTTGTCAATAACACTAATCATACCTCTTTGAAGTCTTTGAAAGAAAATGAGCCTGCCATATCCTTGCGCGTGACGCCATACTGCAACTGAGCCATTAAAATCGGGCAATGGTTCCTGTTGATATAAAAATTAAAATGACGTTTCAGTGTCAAAAGATATGCAAGGGAGAATCTACCAAGTTTCTTCATTTACCTAACATCTTTCCTCGAATCTTCTCCTCTCATGGTGTAACTTTGACGAGGGAAAAGATTCACGTTGCAGTCCCTATTATCATCTTTACTGACCAAAACTGATAATTCCGAATCAAAACCTCCCGAGACATTCCCATAGCTCATCAAAACAGACAAGTGCAAACGGGAACCGGTTTCAGACCCAGGTTGGGCCAGGTTCATTATCCCACCAGCCAAACCGTTAACGTATTCTGCATCCTTGGGAAAAGATTTGTTGTCACCGGACAACTCTTCACCAGCTCCAAAATGCACAAAAACTAAATCAAAATCGCTCTTGTCTGATGCCTTCCCGTCTTGGAAACCTAGCAACTTCAGCAATGCAGGGGCTGCAACATCAGCTATTGGTTTGTTGGGGGAGTGGCCGTCGTTAGTCAACTCGTTGAACTGTATAGCAGTGAAACCGAGTTTGCATCCAAAAGATTTCAAACTCGGATTGTTTGTGACTATGGCAGCTCTAAGACCCATGAACCTGACATTAAATAAAAGAAGGACGATTATTAACAATAATCAAAACACAAAGCAACGTCTAGTCTTCATCATTGACGATAACAACCAAGATAGAATTCAAAATGTACCTGTCTGATATAGTTGGCACCGAAGACTTATTCTCGGTTTGTTGACCATCCTGAAAAACAATAAGTAGCTTATAAAATCTTGTTGCATCAACATTGTTTGCGTTACCAAAAAAAAGTGAATCTCACCGTATTGTAATAAGCTTCACATGAATCCAGAAGCACTGCAGATTCTCTAACTATTCTCTCATCCTCGCTTTCTGCAATCTAAATCCAAGTAAATCCCAACAATGGTACACATAAAAAAAAACTCCGAAAGAACAGATATGAAAAGGGTAGAAAATAAAATAAAACAAAACAAAACCAATCAAACATTCTACCTATAAACCGAAAACTAGGTGAATTACAATAGATTCGACGATCGTTGATGAATACATGTAAATGGATCCAAATTCTACAACCAGGTGGTGAGCCACTCAGCTCAATTCATAATCCCCAATTACAATGCAACAACACAAACTCTTTTGCAAGAGGAACAATTGAAATTGTAATTGAACCCGATTTTTAAACTCCAATTACTAAAATCAATGGCAACAACACAATCCAATTATTGCACTACACTCTCATTTATCTCCATTTCCGTTGCCATAAAGGAACAAATTGAAAAGGGTGATCAGCAAATGCATCAAACTCTCATGCAATTTCAGGAAATGAAAGGATGCAACAAAATGAAAATTCAAAGACAAACAAGCAGTTCTCACGATCCAATCAATCAATCAACAGAAGATAATGATCAATTCAGTGAAATCGATTCGATTAGGTTCTTCGCGTGCAATTACAGAATCAATCGATTACAAAATGGAAAATGACGGGGACGAAACCTGAGGGAGGAGCATTGGGGAGGCTCAAGAAGCCACAGAGAGCTCTCGAAGCAAGAGAGTGGAGATGGGTGTGAGAAGATGGATCGATTGAAGGAGCCAATCCGTCTCCGTACAGTACCAGAGCTCTGCTTGCCTTGTCCGCCATTGTTGTGTTGTGTTGTGTCCTCTCTCTCTGCTCTCAGTGTTTCTGGCAACTTGTATGATAGTGGAGAAAGTGAAAAGGTCCAAAATGCCCCTCTCGCTTTGTAGGGTGTTTTATTTTTAAAAATTTGATGATAAATTATTCATGAGCGTAAACGATCCAAATCGAGCCTTGAATTGACGGGACTCACCTCCTAAATTTTTCATTCAATTTAAGCTCGACTCGGTTTGAACGAGTTTGTATAATTAATTTTGAATTCAACTTGAAACAAAATAAACGATTTCGAGTTCGACTATGTTTGCTTAATTTTTAATTAAAAAATATACATAATTCATTAATTACTAAACAAGCCAACTTAAGATCGGAGCGACTCGGTTCGTCCCGTTTAATCTTATTATAAATAATTATTACAAATATATATAAGTAATTAAATATTACTGAGCCGGCTCGTGAGCCTTAAGAGATTAAATTTGAGGTTGAATTTAACTCGAACTCAATTATAACGAGCTCAAAATAGATATTATACGAATGAAGTTCGAGCGCCCTGTTAAAAGTTTGTCTCGTGCCTTATGGTACATGGACCATGAACTTATGGGCTTCCGGTCCGTGGTCTGATGGCTACAACCCATTAAGAACTGAAACAAAAGGCGTGTGTTTCCACCGTCCAGGGTAGCTGCTCATTACCGATTAATCGAACCCAGTGGGTTGAACTGAAAACCGAATTGGTAGGGTTCGGTTTCTAAAATCTAGAATTAAAACTGGCCCGACAATAGTAAGAAACTGGATTATCGGTTAACCATAAATTTTGATTGGTTTTCCAATTTAACCAAAACCGGTTTTCTACAAAAACTTAATAAAAGAAACTGAAAATGAGAAAAGCATAGGTGAAATGGAGGTTGCGCTCCGGCGAGTCTCCAGTGAGGGAAGCATATCCACACCAGCCATCCGCTCCTTGCTCCGATAAGGCCTCATGTGACAGATCTGGCGCCGCCGGATTGCTCAGATCTGGAGAAACTCAAGGTTAAAATTACATATGGGTAACCTTTTTATTTTGATTTGTTAAATAAAATAGCAAATGAGTGGATTTAAAACTATGTTGTGATGAAGATGAAGAGAGAGAGGTTGTGATGAAGATGAAGAGAGAGAGGTTGTGATGAAGATAAAGAGAAAAATGAGATGAAGTGAATAGGTGAGAGATATGAATTTGAGTCATTGAGAGAGAAAGGGAGTGAGAGATTAAACCATCACCGGTTTAACCGGTTAACCACGATTTTCAAAAATAAAAAATTGAAATCCGAACCGGATCACATCGGTTATCAAGAATCGAAACTGAAACCGGACATCATTCCACCGATTTCGAT
>JAYMTP010005696.1:0-13030 GCA_036897365.1 Geranium brycei | reverse complement strand
TTCTTTCTACTTCTCGAGGTATAATAATAGACCGAGAGGTGTATGGTCATTGATTCAAACACCTGAGGAGGAATGAATTTACTTTAACTAAAATTTTCAACATGTCTCAACTAACTTCTAAGTTTATATTAATTTATTTATAAAGGTTTATGTATCTTTATAATTATCTTAATTTATTAGTATTTGTAATTTTCAAGTTCCACAATTTATTAATACTCTTATATAATATCTAACAATCTTTTCATGCTCACGCATAATCCGAACCACCAACAATATTATACGCTCGCTTCTCTTCCAAGCTCAGCTACCCCCTTCCTTACGGTTTGAGGCATTAAATATGATAACTCATATACTCAACTTGCTCCTTACCAAAACTCTATCTCTTCGAACGTCATTCGAACTTCTTTATTACAACCCACCTTTTTACTCATGGCTCCTTGTTTTTGGATGTTTATGCTACCCAAATCTCTCCTCCACCACCCTCGGAAACTAGACCCTCGTTCCACTGCTTGCGTGTTTCTCAGCTATCCCTCAAGCCATCGAGCCTATAGATGTCTAAACTTATCCACTGGTCGTGTTCTTATCTCCCGCCATGCAAACTTTGATGAAACTATTTTTCTTTACCAATCTTAACATCTACAAGAAGCTTCCTCATCCCGTTAGAATAATTATAAGTTTAGGATTCCTAATTTAGTTTAAGTTTATTACAAAATATCTAGGTTTTCCTATTATAATTATGTTCCCTATTTAGTTTGATCTATATCCTATATAAATGGCTCTCTCCAAGTGTATTTGACACAACAATAATAATATCAAAATTAACATGCAACACACTCAATCTAAAACGCACTTAGATCCAAAACTTTCACATTTTCCTGCAATTTCTCAGCGGCCACACAAACAATCAGACACTTCAACGAGTCATAAAGAGAAAAATAGAAAGTACTGACGCTTATGTCCCTTATATTCTCAAGAAACTTCACTGTATCTTAGAGCTCACCGTCATTTGTTGAGATCTCGACCGTCTGTTACCGAAAATGCAACTCCTAATACATAATAGAATACGAAACCCTAATACATGGGCTAACCCTAATGGGAATATAAACTAACATCCTATGACTTTCTCTCCTCTTCTAATGATAACTACATTTCTCTATTCGTGCTACTCTACTTAGCCCCCCTCTATCGACCTCCACTATTGTCAATCCCATTACACCACTACCACTACCAGTCCCTTACCTCATGTGTTCCCAACCACTTGCTCCACCACCGCTTCATTCTCATTCCCATGACCACTCAAGGAAGATCTAATTTATTTAAGCCCCGTCGAATTCTTGACTTGCAAGTCTCTATTTAAACTCCTACTTCCATCCCTTGTTCAGCTAAACAAGCACTATGCGCCCCTAATTGGAAACATGCTATGAAAGCAGAAATCTCTGCGCTCAATGACACATGGGACTTGGTGCCATGTCCACCCAACATCAATCTTGTCGTGTCTAAGTGGATCTCCCGTCACTAATTTTGCTCTAGCGGATCTCTTGAACGCTATAAGGCTCATCTTGTCGTTCACGGGTTCACTCAACAATTCAACCTTGACTATGATGAGACTTTCAACCCGGTTGTCAAACCTGCCACTATACACACCTTCCTCAGTCTCTCTCATTCTTGTCCAATCAATTAGTTTGATGTGAAAAAATGCCTTTTTGCATGTACATTTTAGTGAAACGATGTACATGAAACAACCTCCTAATTTTCATGATCATTCCCTACCTCACCATGTTTGTCGTCTTAAGAAAGCACTTTATGGCCTCAAATAGGTACCAAGGGCCTGGTATCATCATTTCACTACTCATCTAACCTCCATAGGCTTTGGTAGTCTTATTTCAAAACTTATAACAATGTTAGGGTAAATGAGATAACGAAATATTTAAGGGGTTTAAAAAATTAATTTTTTAGTTAAAGAGGTGTAGATGCAAACAATGTTTAGTTAATAAGGTCTAGAATTTTTATATTAATAATAGATCGATAAACACATTTTAATAAATATTTGATTCGTTAAAATTATTAGATATGTTGGTTTAATCTATAATATCATTAGACTCTAATGTGAAGACTAAAATTATTAAATATAGTTAATGTGTATATCTCCGACTTGGTTGATTCATTTCTGATTAATTTTCAATTAATCTTTTATTATTTTCAACTAATTCTTTAATTTGATTTATTTTTAATTAATCTCTTAATAATTTTCCATTAGTCTCTGGTACTACTAGAGTGTATAGTGTTTTTTTACAACAGTTAATATATGGGCGAGTACAAGTACTAAAATACTCGAGATAAAATAAAATATATTTTAGGTTATCAGTAGGGAAATAATAGAGAGTAGGGCTGAGGTGCATGTGGTGTTTATGAGTTACAGTTTCTCCGTTGTCCTCATATGAAAATCCTTATACCATGGGCAGAAATAGAAATATTATGTTAAATTACCAGAAAGTACAAGTTGCCAGAGCTATTAGTAGGGTCCTTTAGAGAAAAAGTTAACTTTTAGGAGGGGTGATTTTGGTATTTAGGAAAATGTTGGGGATGACTAGAAAAGCTGTAGACTGTTACTGTCTGGTGGCGGTTCCTCTACTTGGCTCTGGCAGATTTGGTGGTGTTGTTCTCATTTCGGTTCCCAACCCTTAATTTATACACAAAAGCACTTTTTGTGAACTGGGTTTTGCTACATTCTTGAGCCTGTTCATGTTGGTACTCTTCTGTAATGCGGTTTGATATCTAATTGGTGATTTTGTACACAAGTGTTTGTTAGAGGATGGAGGAGATGTCAGATAAACCTGAAGCTTTGGAGGCTGTGCTGAAGGAAGCTGTGGATTTGGTAACAGATCTGAATAGATTGTTTGCTGTTATGGCTGTGTGGTGTTTTGTTTGTGAATTTTGAGCTTTGTGGTTTCAGGAAAACATACCCATTGAGGAAGTTTTTGAGAGTCTGAGATGTAGCAGAGAGGGTCTCACTTCAGAAGCTGCTGAGGAGAGGCTCACCATCTTTGGGCACAACAAGCTTGAGGAGAAGCAGGTAATGAAACGTCTTCATCACCTCCACACAACCATTTTTCCTTTGTTAGTTTTCATGTTGTTTTCTCAATGTTTTGTGCTCTGGGTTGGTTGGCTTCAGGAGAGCAAATTCTTCAAGTTCTTGGGGTTCATGTGGAATCCCCTGTCATGGGTCATGGAGGCTGCTGCTATTATGGCAATTGCTCTTGCAAATGGAGGAGTGAGTACTTTGTTCTATCACCAATTACAGGGATAAATGCTTTCATCTCACTGGGAGTTCAAAAAATATTGAGCTAGACCCATTGTGTTATTATTTTACTTTTTGAGTTCAGGACCTCTATAAATTCTTATTCTCCCCCTCTTATTATGGTGATCAGTATAGAAAGTTTGTCAGGTGAATAATGATTAGGGAAGGCAAAACCCATAATTAAATTTCAGTTGTTTTATTCCACTTGTTTGCTAAGATTTTGGCTGACTGTACCTTCTTAATTGTTATGCAGGGAAAGCCTCCAGATTGGCAAGACTTTGTGGGTATCATTACTCTTCTCGTTATCAACTCAACAATCAGTTTCATCGAGGAGAACAATGCTGGTAATGCTGCAGCTGCGCTCATGGCTCGTCTTGCTCCCAAAGCCAAGGTATGGGATTTAAGCAACTTGTGCTTTACTGTAATCATTCATGTCTTATCCTTATTTATGGGAAGCTCTTTTTTTTCTTACAACTTCTCAGGTTACTTTTTGATGATTTGAAATGATGAGTGCTTGTCTTAATTTGAATGTCTTGATATGATATAACATGTATTGATGTTTCTGTTGGTTCTTTTTTCTTTTAATAAAAAATTGAAAATAGGTTCTTAGGGACGGAAAGTGGAATGAGCAAGATGCTTCTATTTTAGTTCCTGGGGACATAATCAGTATTAAACTGGGAGATATTGTTCCAGCTGATGCTCGTCTTCTTGAAGGAGATCCTTTAAAAATTGACCAGGTTGGTCTCATGCTGTTGACCGTATTTGCATACTGTAATCATGTTGAATTGGTCAAAGTGTAGCTGTTAAACTTATTTTTATATGCTTTTGGCTTTTTAGTCTGCACTCACAGGTGAATCGCTTCCGGTGACTAAAGGCCCTGGAGATGGTGTTTACTCCGGTTCAACTTGCAAACAAGGAGAGATTGAAGCCGTGGTCATTGCCACCGGTGTTCATACCTTCTTTGGCAAGGCAGCTCATCTTGTTGATACCACCAATAATGTGGGCCACTTCCAGAAGGCAGGAAGTTCAAAATACTAATCTATTTTGTTCCAAAATTTACTGTTTGTAATAAATTCTTATTCATCTATTAATATTTACAATGGTTTATAGGTCTTGACTGCCATAGGAAATTTCTGCATATGCTCTATTGCCGTAGGGATGGTTATAGAGATCATCGTGATGTATCCTATCCAAGATCGAGAGTATCGTCCTGGAATCGACAATCTTCTTGTTCTTCTGATTGGAGGCATTCCAATTGCCATGCCTACAGTTTTGTCTGTGACAATGGCAATCGGCTCTCATCGTTTATCCCAACAGGTTTTGTTATATTGTTTAACTTTCTAGATTAACTGTGATCAAAGAGTTCTGTCTGTATGATGGAATGCATCAATGATGATTATAGGGAGCTATCACGAAGAGGATGACAGCCATTGAAGAGATGGCAGGCATGGATGTGCTTTGCAGTGACAAAACTGGTACCTTGACATTGAACAAGCTTACAGTTGACAAAAATCTTATTGAGGTTGGTTCAGGGATACAATGTCACTGGCTGTTAACAGGCCCAAGTTTTGTATGCTCAATTTGAATTAGTTTTCCAATCATGGGTAAATCTAATGTCCCAGGTCTTCTCGAAAGGAGTAGATGCCGATAGTGTTGTTTTAATGGCAGCTCAAGCCTCCAGAATTGAAAACCAAGATGCCATAGATACTGCTATAGTTGGAATGCTGGCTGATCCCAAGGAGGTTATACATTCTAATATACACGTTACATCTATTTGTCCTTAAATAGTCATGTATTTTTCTTCAATTAATTAATATTTCATTTGTTTCTTGCTACTAAAAGGCACGGGCGGGCATTCAAGAAGTGCACTTCCTTCCCTTCAATCCAACTGATAAGCGTACTGCTTTGACTTATATTGACGGTGCAGGTAAAATGCATAGAGTCAGCAAAGGTGCACCAGAGCAGGTAAATCTATTGCTCCTTAATTACTGTATTTGAAACGTCTCTGGTCAGTGTCAGTTTGTTTGATCATTCTTGCTGTTCAATGTTCGTCAGATCCTAAATCTTGCTCATAACAAAGTAGACATTGAACGTAGAGTGCATGCTGTTATCGATAAGTTTGCAGAGAGAGGTTTACGATCTCTTGCTGTAGCATACCAGGTAATTTGGATCCTATTTCTCTGTTTGATCTTGTGGCAAATATGTTTAATATTGTTTGCAAGTACTGATTTTTTTCCTATTTGATTGGTGCCCAATTTATCTGTCTTACAGGAAGTTCCAGAAGGAAGAAAAGAGAGTCTTGGAGGCCCATGGCAGTTCATTGGTCTCATGCCTCTCTTCGACCCACCTCGACACGATAGTGCAGAGACCATAAGGAGGGCTTTGAATCTTGGTGTAAATGTTAAAATGATCACAGGTAAGTTCTACACTGCATTTGGAAGTCATGCACTGCTGAACTACATTTCTATTTTACTGTCATATATAGACATACCTTTATTCCAACCCAAGGATCATAGCATCATTATGATTGTGCCAATTGTCAACTCTTAAATCCCAACAAATTTTTGGAATCATGGTCCGGTAGTTTATGTGGGTGTTGATCCTTTGTCATTGCTGGCAGGGGATCAACTGGCAATTGGGAAGGAAACTGGTCGCCGATTGGGAATGGGAACCAACATGTATCCTTCATCTGCTTTGCTGGGACAAAACAAGGATGAGTCAATTGTTGCTCTGCCAATTGATGAGCTGATTGAAAAGGCTGATGGGTTTGCTGGTGTTTTCCCTGGTATTATTCTTAAAAAACTTAATTGCATAGATATGCGTTCTATCATTCTTGCTGATATTTCTTTTTGGCCGAATATTTGTTCAGAGCACAAATATGAGATTGTAAAGCGCTTGCAAGCTAGAAAACATATCTGTGGGATGACTGGGGATGGCGTAAATGATGCTCCAGCCCTTAAGAAAGCTGATATTGGCATAGCTGTTGCCGATGCCACTGATGCAGCTCGTAGCGCCTCAGACATTGTTCTTACTGAGCCTGGTCTCAGTGTTATCATTAGTGCTGTTTTGACCAGTAGGGCAATCTTTCAGCGGATGAAAAATTACACAGTAAGTATTATTGCCAATTGTATTCTTTTGGAATCACTATTTCTGCATTAACAGTTTATTGTCACTGATATAAAAAAATTTCCAGTTATAGTTTTTCAAAGCATAACAATGCCATCATGTTACGGTCCCGGATTGAGATCGAGTTATGGGTCGCGGACGTGGATAGGTTTAGAACTCGATTGACAAGGGAACTCCGGATCTCTTAGATAGTTTCAGATCTTTTTGATAAACTAGTTGATCGATTCATTTTCTCATTCCATAACCAACCCTGATATGCAAGTTAGCTAATCCTATTTTCTAGATGCATGACCTATATGCTGGAAATTAAAACTTTAAAATATCTAGAAAATCTGAAATGCAGAAAATGCTAACTAAAATACTGGCCCTACATATACCCACTTTTTCGATAGTGGTTATGAGCTCATAACACATCATTTATATATTATGAGAATGACTGTTGGCAGAGGCGTAATTTGATTGATTTACTGAAAGTTTTTGTTCCCTTTTTGCCAGATCTATGCAGTTTCCATCACAATTCGTATTGTGGTAAGTTAATTTGTTATTGAGAACTTTGGTAACACATTTATTCTTATCACAATCGAGATTCTGGTTAGTTGATGTTCAGGTAGCATCTCAAATGGAAGCAAAATAGATTCCTGGTCAGTTTAGTTTTTCTTTCATAACATATTGTGGATATGTTCACAGCTTGGTTTCATGCTGCTGGCCCTCATATGGAAGTTTGACTTTCCACCTTTTATGGTTTTGATCATTGCCATACTCAACGATGGTATGTTGCTTCTTTCCCATGTTCGTTTTGCTTCTCTTATTTTTATTCCTTTTGTATCTAATATACGACAAAAATAGGGAAGTTACCATAGAACTGCATTTCCAAAATGATAAAGTTCCAAGTTAATTTTGCTGTTTGAATTAGTTTCTGTTTTCTTTTTTGCACGTGACTTCCACTGTACCAAATTTTGTGTTCCCTTTTGTGAACATATTTCTGCTCTACTTATTAGCACTCGCAAAGCATTACATATACTGCACCAAGTGTTAATGTATTTCTTGTCTTTCACATCTTCATTTTTCTCTTTATATAACGACTTTTGTCGGTTAATTGCTGGTACTTGATATTTTAGGTACAATCATGACAATATCAAAGGACAGGGTCAAACCATCTCCTTTGCCAGATAGCTGGAAGTTGGCAGAGATCTTCACCACTGGGGTTGTTCTTGGTAGTTACTTGGCAGTGATGACAGTCATATTTTTTTGGGCTGCATATAAAACAGACTTCTTTCCGGTAGGATGTGCCAACTTTAGTGATTTCCTTCTCTATAAATTGTCTGATTAATCGTAATTTGTGATCACAATTTGTTTGTATCCTAGGATAAGGTTTTATAGTTTCTTGTCTAAAATTCTAGTTGTTTCCATTTCTCACTATTCCGAGTCCTAATATCACGATATATTCAGTATTGTTTCCGCGTTCCTGCAGCTTCTAAGACCATCGTGACACAGTTTTACATATATTTGTTGTCTATGGCCAGTGTTCTAAAAATGCCCGACTTGTCTTATTAATCCCCGGTCAAACCTGTAATCCTATTAATTTCTTGATTAATCTCTGACTAGTCCCCGATTAATCCATCCTAGAAGGCTCTCTCCGCTCGACTAGCGCCTAACATTTTTCAGAACACTATCTATCACCCGAACAATGTTGGGGCATTTGCCTTGATGATGACACTCTGTTCAAGTATCTCATTTTGTTTCATGGACTCTGCCGGTTTGAATTCTCTTCATGCATTTTATATCAACTATTCATTGGTTAAGTGTCCAATTTACATCTGTTATTTAGTATCTTCTTCAGGATGCTGCTTACGACTTTGAGTGTGTTAAAATACCTTTTATAGACTCGCTTGCCATTAATTTCAGCGGATATTTGGTGTGCCAACGCTTGAAAAAACAGCCCATGATGACTTCCGAAAGCTTGCCTCAGCCATTTATCTGCAAGTGAGCACTATCAGTCAAGCCCTCATCTTTGTGACACGATCACGCAGTTGGTCTTTCGTTGAGCGTCCTGGTTTATTACTTGTGGTTGCATTTGCAATTGCTCAGCTGGTAATCGTTTACCCTTTGATATTACCTCATAGTATTTGTATCCTTGGATTTGATTTGAAATACATAATTTCAATTGAGTTCTAATTTTTTGGAAATCAAATGACAGGAAAGTAGCTGTTTGAGCTTGTCTCAAATCTAAGTCAAAATTCTTTGTTATGCAAATGAACTGCAGTGTTGCAAATCTAGAATCTTAAATCACATCCAACAGACCATTAATTCATTAGTCTCCAATCGATATCTACAAAAATGCTGATATTACTTGCGACTTTGAGCAGGTTGCCACGTTGATTGCAGTGTATGCAAATTGGAGTTTTGCTGCCATTGAAGGCATAGGATGGGGGTGGGCGGGTGTGATTTGGCTCTACAACATCGTCTTCTACATCCCACTCGATATAATTAAATTCATGATTCGTTATGCTCTGAGCGGAAGGGCTTGGGATCTTGTGATTGAGCAAAGGGTATGAATCAGACTGAATTTCTGACTTACTGTTTTGTCCATCCCTGTGGGTCTTTATGGTCATAACTCGTGTTGCGTTGTGTTGTGTTGGTGTAGATTGCGTTCACACGGCAAAAAGACTTTGGGAAGGAGCAGCGCGAGCTTCAATGGGCACACGCACAAAGAACACTGCACGGGTTGCAACCCCCGGACACCAAAATGTTCACTGAAAGAACCCATTTCACTGAATTAAACCATATGGCCGAAGAAGCCAAAAGAAGAGCTGAAATCACAAGGTAAGTAGTAAGTTGGGATTGATGTGGTGAGGTGCGTCATCCCTATTTAATATAATATGTTTGTTGCAGGTTGAGAGAACTGCACACACTGAAAGGTCACGTGGAATCAGTGGTGAGGCTCAAGGGACTTGACATAGAGACGATCCAGCAAGCGTATACCGTATGATGAGGAAGATGGATTTATAGGCAGATGGAACGGGATGAGAATGAGAAAAAACATAATCAGATGTTGGAACAAACAATTACAGTTCATGTTATGCCATATATTATGTTACTAAGCTATCTATTATTTTAGCAATTAGGGTCATGCGACCATTCAATTTCAGACTGTAACTATGAATCCCCTGTTTCTTGAGAAAGTTTATTCGATGCTAGTCTAATATTGATGCACATGTCCATGAAAATACATCAGTCAGAGTGAAGCCATTTCCGATTCCATGGGGGGAGCAGTCCCTTTGTACTTGTACCATTTGGCACACACCAAGAAGTAGGCCAAATTGGTAACCTCCAACCCTCCTATCATGTAGTAGTACCAATCCAACCTCCCCTTGTTCAAATCCTCCGGCAACCACTCCTCTCCCCTCGTCGCCCTCTGCACCATCGATATCAAGAAACTGCTCAAGTAGCTCGACCCCGCCAGCGCGCAGTAGTACAGTGACCCTGCTATGCTCCTCATGTTCTCCGGGAACTGCTTGTATAAGAACTCCGTGTGCCCCACCGATGCAAACGTCTCCGACAGCCCTGCCAGCGCCAGCTGAGGTATCAACCACATCCCTGACATTGACGATATGTCACCTTTTCTAGGCATGTGCCCTAGCGTTGGCATTGTCAGCGCTATGTGCCTGCGCCTCTCCTCCACCAGGCCTGACACCACCATCGCTGCTACTGCGATCACTGTGCCTATCCCTATCCTCTGCAGGAGCGTGATGCCTTCTTCTTTTCCCGTCAGCCTGCGGAGAAACGGAACTAGGACTCGGTCGTAGATGGGTATGAAGGCGCTGAAGCTGAGCATCAGGAAAACGTAGTAGGACGCAGCTGGTACTATGAATTTGGTGCTTCCTAGACGCCTGTTGGACTGGAGGGCTTGGAAGACAGCAAAGGTGTGTTGGTTTACTATGATAATGTGGTAAAATAAATTTGATGCCCATATGGGTATCACTCTCATCACACATTTCACTTCCTCTACTTGCTGCATCGTGCATAGCTTCCACCCGTCTGATGCTGACCCGTTCGGGTTTAGCTTGTCCTCTCCTGTTCTGATTGCTGCCTTGTCCACAAATCTGATTCAAAACATCAATCATGATCAACTCAGGTATCAGATTAAAGACACCCGAATTGTGTTTACAGTAAGAGAAATGGCACCTGAATTGATCAGTGTAAGGAAGCTTAGAGTTGATGGAGTCGGGGCTGATGTAGTTAAAAAGCGAGAGCCAGGGCTGGTCGGGTTGCTTGAGCCGCCTTTTCTTGACTGCAGACACAAAGACCTGAAGGACACTGGTCATAGGACTACCCGCAGCGGGGACTTTGACATACAATTTGGAAGCCGCGAAGAAGAGAGCACATGCAATGAGCATAAGAACTGCAGGAATGCCCAAACCCAAAGTCCAGCTGACATTGGACTGCACATACACAATGAGGGTGACAGAGACCATCTGGGCAAAAGTGAAGGTGAAGAAGTACCAATTGAAGAAACTATTGATCCCCCTTTTGCCCGATTCGGTTTTGGGGTTAAACTGGTCAGCCCCAAAGGCCAAGTTACAGGGCCTGATCCCAGCAGCCCCGACGACGAGCAGGGCGAACCCTGCCACCAGGAAGGCCATCTGGCCGGGGGTCGGCCCCGTGCAGCTCACACTGTCCTCGCCACATGTTGGAGGGTGCAGTTGTGGGATGGCAGCACTTAATTGTATAACAAGCAACCCCTTCAGTTGAGTTCAACACAGATGACACAAAATCAAATGATGTGAAATTGGGGCAAAATGAATGGGTAAAAGAGAGAGAGAGAGAGTAAAGTTACAAAGAAGGAGACGCAAGTGCAGAAGCCCAAGGTGCGGTAGCGGCCGAAGTAGGTGTCGGTGAGGAAAGCACCAAAGAGAGTGGAGAAATTGCAGGTGCCTTGGAAGATGTTGACGATGGTGGTGGCTTCAATGGCCTTCATATTGAACACTGTCGTCAGGTACACAAGGAGATTCGACGATGTCCCAATTGTTCCAAGCTTCTCAAACGTTTCATTTCCTGTTTTACACAAACAATTTCAGAATACAAAAGCAAAAACAAGAACAAGAAAGAAGAAAGAAGAAGAAAAGGGTCTGGGTCTATAGGTCTAGGAACTGACCTATGATGAAGGGCATGACCTTCCATCCTCTGTATTTGATCTCCTTTTCTTTCCCCTGCAGGTCCATTGTTTCTTTCTTCTTGAAGGTTTCTTGCTCATCCATTTCTCCTCCTGGTTTGGGGACTGAGAGCTCTCTGCCTGGATTTATAGTGGGAAAGTAATGGCAAATCTTGATTTCACCATTCTTTAGTCCGTCCACAGCTTTCTGCCTAATCTGCAACTTTATGACTGTCACAATCACGTATTGATTTTTTTTCCGATTCTGTTCCTTCCAGTGGACTTCGCATTTACCATGTTACAGCTCACCAAATACATGAATGAATCAATTTCTCCTTATATATTTTTTTGGTAAAGTCATTCTTCTTTTCTATGTTATGCAATTAATTCTTTTAAATGTGGTTACATAGAGAAGGTAATGTGTCTACAGTTTCTATGAAAAAGCTTCCTATATTAATGACATCCAAGTTTGGCAAACGATCAAATTAGTTGTATTTGTATGTATAGTAATAAGCACATAAACCATCATGTAACTAGTTGATTCAGACCAATATTGTCTAATAAATGTTTGTTAGAATGTTGATGAGTCATCTAATTTGGAGCATGTGTTGAAATAAGAGTATTATGAATTGATAAAAACATAAAACACTTAATGTGAAAAACTAACGTCGTTGGGGCTAACTAAAAAAGTGGTATACTTTGGGAATTCCACTAACACATTCTATAAACGGGGGAAGTAAATGAAAACCGTGTATAATACGGGGAGAGGTAAGTGACATTTTCCCTTACATATGTTCTTAGTGAAATCTTTTTCTTTGTCCAGTTTGATTTCAATTATTTCAATTAAATGTGGACATAAGCAAAATGTTGTGTGTAAGAGTTTCTATGAAAAGCTCCATGTATTAATGAGCTATCCAAATTTATCAAACTACTAATATTTTATATTAGCAAGATAGGATAATATTAAAAAAAAATATCGGATTTTCAAGATGGAAAAGGGAATGTCCTAAAAAATATAACGAAAGTAAAAGATAAATATAATACAATGAGAAATGACGAGAATATATTTGAAAAAAAATACGATTGTCATAATTACTCGAACCCTCGTTAAGCCGGTTTCAACTACTATAACGAGGGACTATGATTGTTATCACCTAGGCTGGTAAGTGAACCCTTAAGGGGGAGTGAAACAAGGGTTCCGAGTGTAACAATGTGGGAAACCGGGTGTGAAGAGGGTTCAACCTGATTATGACAATATATCACCTCTGACCCTCGTCAACCCGGTTTCAAATACTGTAACGAGGGATCGGGATTAATAGAATAATCTAGGATGGTAAGCGAACCCTTAGAAAGGGGGGGGGGGGGGGGGGGGGGAATGGGGGGGGGGGGGGGAAAAGGGGGTTTTCAAACCCTTGTTGGCGTTTTATTTTTAGAAATTTTAATTAAATTTATTA